>JAWQFJ010000896.1:0-5000 GCA_034096865.1 Theodoxus fluviatilis | reverse complement strand
ATGTCACACAAATAGAAAACATTCTTTCCCATAACCCTAAGTAAAGCTATAGCGTCCAGATAAAATGAACATTAGTTCGAGAAAATACGTCTAAAGTGATCTTGTCTTTGAGAAGATGACGAGATTGAAAAACAAAAACTGCGAAAATGCGAGTACACAAAGCAGACTGGTAAAGATAATGTAGAAAAATAAAAGAATTGATCAATTTTCAAGAAAGCAACTTAGGAAACTACTTTTCCTAATGATCACGGAGAGAAAGTTGCAAGCACTAGTCACCTACGTATACCCTTACCCATCGTGGCTAGATAGGCATTCAACTTTGGCTGAGAGTGAGCTGGAGGATGAAAAGGGGAGTAGAAACGGGGCGCGGGTGGGGATGGAGGGGGGGGGGGGGGGAGGGAGAGAGAGAGGGGGGGGGAGAGAGAGAGAGAGAGAGAGAGAGATAGTACTAGAACTTGTCTCTTCTCGTGATCTCACAGCGTAGAAGACATACAGTGCAACGCCTCTGGTTAATTTACTTTTTTTCCTTTTAAGAGATATCTAGTCTCTATGTAAGCCTGGATGTACATATGGCGAGATATATATCTCTCTGAGATGTTTTATACATATCACACTCCAGCAGAAAGTGTTTCTCATCCTCTACTTCATTACAAAATGGACAAGTAAGACTTCTCCTTTCGTTGCGACTGTGCTGTTGGTTAATTCGGAGATCATTTATTCCTAATCGAAAACGAATGAATGCATCTCTAAACTTTTTAATGGTGAGAATACTGAAATATTTTTTCTTGTCCAAATATATCCTTAAAGTTAAAGGTAGAATACCACACAACCTTTTCACTGCAAGTGTTACGTGCATCCCACGACTGGAGGTAGCAGTTCTGTAGTCTTTGCCTAAGTTGTATTAAAAAACATCTCTCATTCCCTACCCCTCCATTCAGCCAAACATATGCATATCCAGAATTACACAGGATATTTGTTACCATGCAAGACCAAATCTTATTGTCTGGAATACGTGAATTAACTAACATAGCATATGCTTGTCTTGGTAGCCTTTGCGTGGACATTTTCATCAGTCTGAGCCAGTATTTTATTACTTTAACAGTGCTGCTAACAACTAAAGGGTATCTGCCCAGTTCGCCGCACACAAAATGATTCGGTGTTCTAATGTCCAAACCCATGAACTTCTAGCATGCAAATAAATGAGCCTTTTCCACCACGTCTTGTGTTTGCAGACCCCATACTTCTGCACCGCATAAGAATGATGACTGTACCCGAGACTAGAAAAGTCTAAAGTATACTTTCGGGCTTGTGTTTCGGAGCGACCACAACGTTTAAATAATTTGAACAGTTTTTGTTTGCCTTTACCAGCAGCTTCTTCCACAGAAGCACTTTGTGATAGCTTAGTAGTGAAAGTACACCAAGATATTTGTATCTATTAACTACCTCTAGTTTCTTCTGATTTAGATACCATTTTTCACCTACTGCTAAGTGCCCCGTCTAAAAATCATCACTTTAGTCTGCTCGTTGTTAACTTGAAGGTCAAGGGTTTTCGATACACATGAAAGAGAGTCTATTTGATTCTGCAACCCAGTTGCTGTAGAGGATAGCAGAGCAACATAGTCAGCAAAGAATAAGGCAAACAGTTCGGTCGCGCCTGGTATCATCTAAACCCCATGTTTCCCGTGCTCTCGGACATATTTTGCCACAGTGTTAATATACATGAGGAAAAAGAAGTGCTCTCCTTTGCTCCTTGCTATACGCCACATGGGCATGGGAAGAAGTCAAAAAGCTCGAGGTTCCAACGAACACAGGACTGTACGTTTGAATACATCACCTTAAGCATACTAGTGAATTTTGTAGATAAACCTCCATTTGACAATATGTTCCAAAGCTTCGAACGATTGACAGAATCAAAGGCTTTCTTGTAGTCGACAAAAGCAACGTACATTTTACCTCTGCCTTGTCCGTATACATGTTTCATAGCCATCGAATATAAAGTATAGACATGGTCTATTGTCGAATGTTCTGGTCGAAATCCAGCTTGTTCTGTACAGATTTTATTTTCTATTTCCAACCAAATTCGAAGACGTCGCGCTAAAATAGATTTTTTTTTAATAACTAAGGATGGGCAATAAGGAGATGCCCCTATAGTTGTCAGGATCTAATTTGTTCCCTTTTTTTATAAATGGGGACTACGACAGATTTCAACCATTGTTTGGGATAGTACTGAATTTCAAACAGATTATTAAATAGTTTACAAAGGAATGGTGTGATTTTATCACACGCTGCTTTAAAACAATCGCCTGGGATCCCATCATGACCTGGTGACTTCCCTGGTCTAATGCTTTGGATTGCTGATCTTATCTCAGCTCTGGAAATTTGGGCATCAAGTTCGGGGTGGAGAGAGAGAGAGAGAGAGAGAGAGAGAGAGAGAGAGAGAGAGAGAGAGAGAGAGGGAACGAACGAACGAACTTTATTTTACAAGGGTAGTGAATTAGGCAGTAGTGCCTTTCTTACATTGAGCCCTTGAGGCAAAATATTCAAATGTGGTAAGAGAGAGAGAGAGAGAGAGAGAGAGAGAGAGAGAGAGAGAGAGAGAGAGAGAGGGGGGGGAGGGGGAGCAGGGGAAGTGGGGACAGAGAGAGAGAGAGAGAGAGAGAGAGAGAGAGAGAGAGAGAGAGAGAGAGACAGAGACAGAGACAGAGAGAGACAGAGACAGAGGGAGTGGGGGGAGGGAGGGGGGAGGGAAAGAGGGAAGGAGGGAAAGGGAGGGAGGGAAAGGGACGGCGGGAAAGAGGGAGTGAGGGAAAGAGGGAGGGAGGGAGGGAAAGAGGGAGGAAGGGAGAACTCAACTGAATGTTATTGTTAGGCCATCAGCCCATTGCAAATACAAAAAAAGGAAAGAAAAAACAACATAGCCGTTATTCAAAACAGCATAGTTAAACCGTTAGTTCACACAGATCATTGCTGGTCTCATGTATAGGAATGACTTCTTTTAGTGCCAGTTTTTTGTTTTCTTATCTGGAACGCATAATGTATATACATTGATACTGCTCTTGTGTTGTTGTTTTTTTGCCCTTTCCTTGCAATATGTGTGCACAGACCTCTGGATTTGGTCTTTTATCCAAGTGCTGAACAATGTATTTGCCCCGCAAGTGGTCAAACGCTTTACAAGTCAACAGAAAATGTGCCTCATCCTCTCTCTCCTTACAAAATGGACACAGTAGGTCTTGATTGTAACTGTACATCTCGTTTACCTGTAAATCATTCACTCCGTATCTAAATCGAATGAAACTGTCTCGGAATTTCTTTATGTCAAGGAAGTTTAGATACTCTTCCAATTCCCAAATGTGCTTAAAGGTTGAATACCATTTGTATCTTAGGCTGCTCAAATTCTTGCTGTTCCACTCTTAAAAGTAGCAGTCTTTCAATCGTTGCTTGAAGTTCGTCAAGAAGCATTTTTCATCACCTACGCCACCATTCATCCACACGTATCCAAATCCAAGAGTATTGAGATGTATCTTTACAGATTCTACGCAGTTTTGTTTTCCTCTGACAGTACACTTTAACAGCATCAAATAAGCTTGTTTGGGTAGCCTGTCTATACTCATTCTAGTCAGATTTAACCAATATTTCATTGTCTTTATGCAGCTGTTAATTGAAAGCGGGTACCTTCCGAGGTCTCCATAGACCATATGATTTGGCGTTCTCACGCTTAATCCTAAAAACTTCTTGCATATAAAGGTATGGGCCCGTATTCACAACGGCGATTTATCGGCGATATATTTTAACCCCGATTTATCTCTAAACTCAAACGATTCCAACTGCCTGTTCCGCTCTCCCTTGGCTGGAAACCAGTATATATAGCAAAGCGCAACCTAGGATCCTCTGACGAGCGTACCTTATCTAACCGATCAAGATAACGCGGGGCTAGGGGATAAATCGAGTGTTAAAAAGATAAATCGCCGTTGTGAATACGGGCCATGAGCTTTTTCAAATGTCGCATCTTTTCTCGTCCCCCATATTTCCGAGCCATATAACAGAGTTGGCTGTACTTGTGCATCAAATAGTTTAATGAATATAGTAATCTTTGTACTCTGGAGGTTCCACAATATTTTGGGCACATTTACTCCCTTCTTCTTTCATCTGATGGTTACATCTTCTAGGGAGGCATCAAAGGATATTTTCGTCGTGAAAAGGACTCCCAGGTATTTTTATTGATTTACGACCTCAAGTATATTCCATTCAAGATACCATCTTTCACCTGAAGATAGATGACCAACTTTACGGAATACCATGACCTTGGTCTTTTCAATGTTTACAGTCAGATACAGAGATTTGGACACATGTACAAGATTGCTTATTTGATTCTGAAGGCCAGTTGGTGTGGTGGAAAGTAATACATCATCATCTGCGAACAATAGCAGAAATAGTTCCGCCATTCCAGGTATCAGTTGAACTCCATGTCTAAGCTTTTCTTGAACATAATTCGCAACAGAATTGATATACATAGAAAAAAATGGAAGGAGGCTCTAAGGCCCCCTGTTTCACGCCGGCCGGACAGTCAAAGTAATCCGACAGTGAATGTCGCCAACGAACGCATGACTGGACATTATTGTACATTGCCTTTAACAATAAAGTAAATTCTGTTGACAGCCCTATGCTTTCCATAATTTTCCACGGTTGGTTTCTGTTGACGAAGTCGAAGACCTTTCTGTAGTCAACAAAGGCGACATACAGTTTGCCTCGACCTTCGACATACACATGTTTTAGTACAATCGCATAAATAGGTATACATGGTCAATAGTAGAGTGTTCAGCACGAAATCCGGCCTGTCCCACGCAGATTTTGTTTTCTTGTTCTAGCCACGACTGCAGCCGTCTTGTTATGACTGCTGAAAAGCCTTACACATGGCACACAGTAAAGAAATGCTTTGGTAGTTGTCTGTCTTCAGGATTCTACTCTTTTTGTGTATTGGAACAATGATTGAGCGAGACCAA
>JAWQFJ010000895.1:55254-59392 GCA_034096865.1 Theodoxus fluviatilis | reverse complement strand
GTCCGTCGGGCGTAACACACTTACACGTTGGCTTTTTCTCGGAGACTATTAAGTCTATCAACACCAAATGTGGCATGATGGTGTATGATGACAAGGCCTCTAAAACCATACATAGTGACTTGACCTTGCTTCAAGGTCAAGGTCACAGGAGCCAAAAACAGTCATTTTTCACATTTTCCCAATTTTCTCCCACGTTATTGAGAATGGCGACCTTAGCTACAAGTGGTATATAGGTCAAAGCAAGCCCTATCTTTTGATACCAGTTTGGTTGACCTTGCTTCAAGGTCAAGGTCACAGGAGCTCTTCAAAGTTGGATTGAATACATATTTTGAAGTGACCTTGACCCTGAAATATGGAAGATAACTGTTTCAAACTTAATAATTATGTCGGGCACATGTTATACTTTCATCATGAGACACATTTGTTCACATATCATCAAGGTCAAGGTAACTTTGACCCTTATGAAATGTGACCAAAATGGGGTAGTGAACCACTAAAAGTGACCATATCTCATGGTAGAAAGTGCCAATAAGCACCTTTGTGCTTCCTAAGTCTTGAATTAACAGCTTTGTGTTGCATGACCTTGGATGACCTTGACCTTGGATCGAGGCCACATGTGTTTTGGTAGGAAAACTGTGTAAAGCATTTCTTAGTGTATGATGTCATTGCTAGGTTTAGTTGTTTGACCTTGACCTTGAAGGTCACCTGAAGGTCAAGGTCATATAAAGGTCAAGGTCAAGCATGTGAGTCGTATGGGCTTTGCCCTTGTTTTTTTTGCAGTGATGTCAGCTCTTCTGCAACGAAGTCAGCTGACGTGGAGTGACGTCATCCTACCTGCAGTGACGTCATCGTACCTGCACTGACGCCAGCGCTGTCCGTGTGACGTAATCAAAGCCAGCTTGCTTGGCCAAAGCGGAGAACACAGCACCGTCTAGCGGAGAGTCAGTGGGTAGTGACAGCCTCAGTGCCTGCCCGCTGCAATGTGAGGTTTACATTTATGTACGGTTTTAGAGAAGATGAAGATGAATGGAGTGTTATGGCCTCTCAGGCTGTGTAGGATATGTAAGGCGATTGGCTACGAAAACCGCGACAAGCTGGTCAGGGTGCGAGTAAGTCTCCATTTCCCCAGTGAATCGCCCTTTACGATTTGTGAAGGTAGACGTGGTGGTTCTATTTCGATACCCCCAACACACAGTGGGAGGTCTTAGAGAATTATGTTTCAAAATGCGAGCCGATTATATTGCGGCTGATAACTACGTGAACGTTAGCCTCCATTGCCTGCTCCAATGCCAGTCTGGTTGCTGGCCTCACGTACTGACTTTGCGCGAGCGTGTGCTTCTGTATGCCCTGTGTGTGCATGCTTGCTTGTGTATGTCCTGTGTTCTTTAATGAGTGTTCGCGCGCACGTTTGTGTATGCCCTGTGTGTGCATGCTTGCTTGTGTATGTCCTGTGTTCTTTAATGAGTGTTCGCGCGCACGTTTGTGTATGTCCTGTGTGTGCATGCTTGCTTGTGTAAGTCCTGTGTTCTTTAATGAGTGGGCGCGCGCACGTTTGTGTATGTCCTGTGTGTGCATGCTTGCTTGTGTAAGTCCTGTGTTCTTTAATGAGTGGGCGCGCGCACGTTTGTGTATGTCCTGTGTGTGCATGCTTGCTTGTGTAAGTCCTGTGTTCTTTAATGAGTGTTCGCGCGCACGTTTGTGTATGTCCTGTGTGTGCATGCTTGCTTGTGTAAGTCCTGTGTTCTTTAATGAGTGTTCGCGCGCACGTTTGTGTATGTCCTGTGTGTGCATGCTTGCTTGTGTAAGTCATGTGTTCTTTAATGAGTGGGCGCGCACACGTTTGTGTATGTACCTGTGTGTGCATGCTTGCTTGTGTATGTCCTGTGTTCTTTAATGAGTGGGCGCGTGCTTGTGTACGACTGCCTGCCTACTTGTGCACTCATCTGTGCATATCTGTGCTCATCCGTCCTCTCCCCCACCCCGCCACCCGCACCTGTTTCCGGCCGACATTGTGTTTACTTTTCCTTCTGTGTGTGTGCGTTTTTGTCAATAGTTAATCGCAACGGTGAAAAGTCAATGCATTACTATGCAGTTACGAAAATAAGTCTCCACTAAAGCGCTGAAAGTGAGATTTTCTGCGACAGAGAATAAAGTGACACTCCATCACAAAATGATACATATGTGATCTAGCCTCATGTCGAGATGTCGACCAAGTAAAGAATGCCAGTATTGAGATTTCGATAGATTTGGGAACCTACATTCATTTGCCTATAGCTCAACATTGTGTTTCGCTGAGATTTCCATCGGCAGCCGAACCGATACAACTCACTCAAAATAGCCACCTCTATGACAATACTGCCTTGCCTTAAAATAATTGCCTACACTTCAAAAGTAATTGACTCAAAGTCTCATTACAGTGGATGACAGTCTTCTGTAGCTTATGACTTTGCCACTACTTCTCCTGTTCTCAAACCTGGTACATCCTTTGAGAGAAACGTGGCTCCACTTTACGACCGTTCGCATAGCTCAGAATTTACAAAGCTGTACATCCGTCTCATCATATGGTGGATGGTGACACCTTGTTGACATAAAGATCAATGACAGAAGTATAGATGTGGTGAAAAGAAATTCGTTCTTGCCTTTGCTGGTCCTTGGTGGAGTTGTTGTCGTCGGTTTTCTCGATTTTCACAACTGCAACACAGACACGTCAGCGTGTTATTAAGGCTGAAATGGTCGTTGTCCCCAACATTTCGGGACAGATTCAGCGTTATTAAGATCTACACTGACTACAAGCACTCGCGTCCAAGACCCTAATTGTCAGACTGCATCGTTGAAACGCCGAGATGCCTCGATATGCAGCTATTCTTCATCGAGCATGTTTCCATCGTAAACTATTTAAAAATCCTGAAACTATGGTACAGTGCAATTGACGAATAAATCAACCACAGGAAGAAGATGCCTTCAAAGAAAGTTTTGTCGTTTGCCAACATAGAGATGACAACAATATTTGTTCATATTAACAAAGTTGCCACACGCTCCTTCTTCTCCTTAAACTTCACAATCCTCCAGTAAATTACTCTTCACTAAACCACACACACGTTGGCGATAATATATCTTGAAGTATGTTAATTTTCGTAACGGAGACTTCGAGCATAGGCTACTATCCACACCTATTTTATATTCTTCAACAAGTTCAGATTGCAATGCTATCTTGCAAACACTAAACAATAGAAATTGTCGAGTACATATTTTGAAATACGAGAATACGGCATACTGTCTGCAAGTGGAGGCACGCAACCGAAAAAGAAAAGTGTTTGTATCAACTGGTTGTCAGCATGTAGCGGCCAAAACAGTAACCTGGCCAAAACAGTAACCGGAAGTCGTCGCAGAGTTATCTGCTCGGGACGAGCTGATAATTCAACTCTAAAAAGAGACGGCACCCGCCACTCCGCCTGACTGACTTGGCACACCCGGGCAGTTATGCTAAGATCCGGCCGGGTTAATATATCTGCGTTTTGTGACAAACGTCTTGCTCGGCGGTACTGTACTCCATGCACCTTAACGGTGCGTGTGATTCGGGTGTAATCTTAAGCTAAACGACGTTTATTGGCGCTGCTGAAATGGTCGAAGTCGGAAACATTCCGAACGTCGTTTAGCTTAAGATTACACCCGAATCACGCGCACCGTTAAGGTGCATGGAGTACAGTACCGCCGAGCAAGACGTTTGTCACAAAACGCAGATATATTTACGCGGCCGGATCTTAGCATAACTCCCCGGGCGTGCCAAGTCAGTCAACGGTCGCGTTTTATAAAACCAGACTACAAATAGACTACAGGGAGGTGACTCCCATATTATTTCCGGCAGGAGAGACGGCTTTTCACGAGAAAAAACTTTTTTGAACGCTACATTATGTGTTAAACGACACAAATGCACCAAAAACACAAAAACTCGTAAAGCAACTAATGCGTCGTTTGTCGGGATATATTCCATGCGAAGAACAGGTGCAGGAGCGGTAAATCGCATAAAGAGAGAGCCGAGCAGATAACTCTGCGATGACTTCCGGTTACTGTTTTGGCCAGGTTACTGTTTTGGCCGCTACACAGCAGACAGCGCGCTCGCGCGATCGAAATCGAGGCT
>JAWQFJ010000895.1:42754-50254 GCA_034096865.1 Theodoxus fluviatilis | reverse complement strand
CCTGGTGTTTGCCAAGTCTTGCGAAATACTGGCCAAGTATTTGATCAACATTTGCCGGGTCTTGGGATATATTCGCTGTTTATTTGGTCAAATGTTCCGGTTCTTAATTGGTTTTCGCCAAGACTTGGCAAAGATTTGCCAAGAGTTGGGATATTGGCTCGACAGGGAATGCCAGTAGCTATTGGCGCGAGATATTCGTGAGATCCCTCAGAGCACAATTGTGGAAAATATGTGTGGCTTCGTTTACATTTACAGCCATTGCACACTTACGGTACGGGCATGATGCCAATCGATGCCATATTGCAAAAATCCTTCGTTTGCGAGATCTTGGCTTGGTTTCGTCAAACTATTAAGAAGCTAAAAATTGCCAAGACTTGGCGCAATAGTTGCAAAATGTTTGCCGAATGTTTGCCAATAAATAATTTGCCAAGACTTGGTGAATATTAGCCAATATTTATTTGTCATTTAAGAATAGACTTTAGGGGAAGCCGCAGACTGGCAGACCTGCATTGTCGTCGTAAAGACACGCATGTTGTTTTAGCAGTACATGTAAAGCAAAGAAAAGCGTGTGATTTTGGACATGATGTTTGAAAAGTTCACTCCGTACTCTACAAAACTTACCCCTTAGTACTGTCGTAGTTGTACAAGATTAGAGTCCTGAATTCTGCCTTGGCATCTTCCACAAAAGTTAGGCAAGTAAACTTTTCCCACTCAGCCATTGCTTTTTTGATTTTCTCTTTCTCTTTCTCTCCTGAAAAAACAATCGACAGTTTGCCTTACAATACTGTTTTCGTTCACAAAGCCTGCTTAATGAAATGTTAGACTGCTTTATCATATGCAAAAAAAATGCTTTTCGTTTTCAACACGCAGCAGTAGGTTCAGTCTGAGGCCATATGATTTACACCTGCTAGTGTTTCGTTACAGTTGATTACAGGAGAAAAACAGTCATCAGATGAGATGTTTTCTGAATGGATAACATGCGTCTAATTGTGTTTCCTTACAATGTGTTTCATGATAAAATATACTTTCTGAAGAGTTGTTAGTTGAATGGAAACTTCGGGATGGTACTCGTTATTACAATTTTTTGCGTTTCATTAAGTCGAAAAAACTATCAAAAGGATTATCTTAACATTCGTCGCAAATGACATTTCCACGTTTAATCTTGCAGCTCCAGAAAACGTGTGGCAAATATCAAGCATCTAATAATTAAGAAGGAGACACTTACCTACAGATTCATGGAATTCATAATTCACTGTCTTGTTTGCCCAGAAATCTATATTCGGAAACCTTTTCACATTAATCGCCTTTCGCTTGGTTCTCGAAACTTCGCGAGGCCTGGGAGGAAAAGACACGTAAAGATAAGCACAATGAAACCTTTCAGACGTCATATAATTGGGTGGGGGGGACGTGCGTTCTTTAAATATTCATTAAAACTTCGCTGCCCCCATCCTCCATCCTACATTACCATCCTCCACCCCATATCTCCCACTCACCACCCACCACCCCTGGGCACCCTTCATAACAAAACAATGGAGAGCAAGGACTAATAGGTTTGACATGAAATTAATGATGATGATGATGATGATAATGATGATGATGATGATGATGATGATGATGGTGATGATGATGATGATGATGATGATGATGATGATGATGATGATGATGATATTGGTAATGGTGATGGTAATGATGATGATGATGATGGTGACGACGTCAGTCATACTGATATTTTAGCCCCTTCCTCTTCTACGTGCTCTTACCTTCACGAAAAAAGGTTATACATAGTTTCTAGCTAAGACACTCCTATGTCTGAAGTAGGAGTTGCATCTGTTAACTTGCATACTTTATTGGAAAAAAATGACAACTGCATGTCAAAGAAGTAAATTCTCCCCTCGTATTCTCTTTCTGCTGGCAGTTTTTGTCTGAAAAACTATGTTTACCTCTACATGCTATTGACTTTGTTATTCAGTCAGCAGTATATAAATAAATAAAACAATACAATATTAAGGTTTGAGAAAAATGTATAGATTAACAAAAAACAAAGTACTTCTTATATATGTTGGACATAGTAAGCATTTAATTTAGTAGTACACAGAGGAGATGTCCAGCAACTTCGACATAAGAGAAAAAAGGGAGGGGGGCTAGGGAGGGGGGAAGGGAGGGGGCTAGGGAGGGGGGCTAGGGAAGGGGGCTAGGGAGGGGGGAAGGGAGAGGGGCTAGGGAGGGGGGCTAGGGAGGGGGGCTAGGGAGAGGGGCTAGGGAGAGGGGCTAGGGAGGGGGGTAAGGGAGGGGGGCTAGGGAGGGGGGAAGGGAGAGGGGCTAGGGAGGGGGGCTAGGGAGGGGGGCTAGGGAGGGGGGAAGGGAGAGGGGCTAGGGAGGGGGGCTAGGGAAGGGGGCTAGGGAGGGGGGCTAGGGAGGGGGGAGTGAATAGAGACAGCTCATAGTTCAAGCACTGGACTTATTGCGAGGATGCCGAGTGGACAACGAAAAAAACACAAATGAAACACGAGTGAAGGAGAGAGTGAGAACAAGCAGACGAGAGGAAAGACAGAAGAATCGGAGGAAGGACGAAAACAAGGAGGGAAATGAAGCGAGTCTTACTCTTCAGGTGGAAGCTCTGGTGAAGTGGCAAAAATATGGGTAATTTTTTCTGTCAAAAGATAAAGTATTAAAATCAACTTTAAAATGAGATTCATTATATATATATATATATATATATATCACTTACTTTGCAACAATACATTTCATTCATTAACAGATACCAACGGTGAAAAAAGACCAAAATAGAAATTATTAAAAACACATCTAAAATTAGATTTATACTCGAACTATGAATCACTTACTTTGCGAAAATACATTTCATTCAGTCGTTTTAAACAGATACCAACAGGGAAAACAGATCAAAGGAGAAAATATTAAAATAACTTTAAAATGAGATTTATACTGAAAATATATATTACTTACTTTGCGACAATACATTTCATTCATTTGTTGCTTAAGAGATACCGACGGGGAAAAAAGACCAAACGTCCTTTTCAAAGCTACAGTGCAATCAATGTCTTTATGTACACTCTGTCGTGACGTCTCAATCTTATCTCTGCAAGGCTTTACACATATCAGAACACACTAGAGTTGAACTTAGGTCAACAAAGTACTTCAATAGCCGTACTTCGTTACTATTCACACGGAACCTGACGAGAGTATTCACATCTAGAGAAGTTTCAACACTGAGCAGTTACTTGCTAATACTAGTCGGTCAAGGAGTCAAACTCACCAATATCCTCGTCCTCTTCTGCATATCGCGTAGATTCTCTCAGTTCATTCAACCACTGGCAACAAAGTAGAAATGTTTCAGGTACAGACGACAAGTAAAAGTGGCTCATGGACAGAATAAATTCGTTTTAATTCAAAATGGCAGCTATCCCTTTTCAAAATATTCTTAACAAATGTGTGAAATAAAAAACAAAAACGAAATTTAAATGCACAGAAATCTTGGTATGACAAATGAGGATTTTGATATAAAAACAGACAATTGGACATCGAGTTATTTAGTTGTTTCGCTGTCTTCATAAAATGTAGATACCGTTTTGCTGCCTGAAAGCTAATGCTTTGGGAAGAAAGGAATAACCTGAGGAGAAATCAGATTATCAAAATAAAATTCCCCTTAAGTGTTTTCTATAAGGCAAAAACCAAACAAAATGTAAGAAAATTTGCAAGGAAGTTGAAAATGAAATAGCTTTCCTTACCGCAGGGGTACTTGTCGTTATTTTCTCCTTTTCAATTTCTGGAATCAAAAGTGTGAAGGGTAAGTGCACACATTGAAAACAGTGAGTACGTGTACAACTGGTTGTTTACAGGAGACGTGATAAAATCCCATGATAATGCACACACTGAAAACAGTGAGTACGTGAACAACTGGTTGTTTACAGGAGACGTGATAAAATCCCCATGATAATGCACACACTGAAAACAGTGAGTACGTGTACAACTGGTTGTTTACAGGAGACGTGATAAAATCCCCATGATAATGCACACACTGAAAACAGTGAGTACGTGTACAACTGGTTGTTTACAGGAGACGTGATAAAATCCCCATGATAATGCACACACTGAAAACAGTGAGTACGTGTACAACTGGTTGTTTACAGGAGACGTGATAAAATCCCCATGATAATGCACACACTGAAAACAGTGAGTACGTGTACAACTGGTTGTTTACAGGAGACGTGATAAAATCCCCATGATAATGCACACACTGAAAACAGTGAGTACGTGTACAACTTGTTGTTTACAGGAGACGTGATAAAATCCCCATGATAATGCACACACTGAAAACAGTGAGTACGTGTACAACTGGTTGTTTACAGGAGACGTGATAAAATCCCCATGATAATGCACACACTGAAAACAGTGAGTACGTGTACAACTGGTTGTTTACAGGAGACGTGATAAAATCCCCAGGATAATGGACACACCAAGAGATCCGCTTGCGTCATCTTGTATGCTGTTCTTTGGGTAGGAGGCGAATAGAGAAGTATAAGGGCAGAAACGTGACAATTGAATGTAGAATAACTTCATCAGCTCATTAGTTGTTCAATCAATATACATGCCCTTGTGTTCGTAGTTCTGGACTGAGTTAGACTGGCCAGCCTTAGGGTTGCGCGTGTATGCATGCACGGGTTTGTGAGTGTGTATGTGTGTATGCGTATGCGCATACACATGCGTGCGTGTACGTGTGCATGGGCGCACGGGTGTGTATGCGCGCGCGGGCATTTGCGTGTGTGTAAAGACATGAGAACGGGTAAACTGGTCACCGGCGCTACTACCTGGGCAGACACCATTGTACTGATCAGATGCCGACTGCACCCATCAAAATAGTCTGACGGTCTGTCGTCAGTACCTAATGATGTCTAGACGAATCTTCAACCATGATCTGTTTTGATGGTTGAAAGAAGGACAGATGCCAAGCTTTGCGAGACAAGCAGAGCAGCAATAGCCACAGACGTGTTCGTATTTGTCAAGGGTAAGAGTAACTTTGGACTCCGGTCCCATTATAAAGGCGCCTGACTTCGAGTCGCTTCACGGTTAGCAGGCGCCATGTTGGAAACTGCCCAGATCCAACAGTTGCATCCTTGGGGAAGGTGATTTATTACGGATTGCTTCTAACCACCCAGGAGTACAACAATGTACCTAGTGTTGGGCGCTGCAATGTAGTGCCAAATCAAAATTTCTCGTGAAGGACACAAATAATGACCATGATAATACTGCTGGTGGTGGTCGCAGTGACTTTTGTTGTTGGTGGTGGTGTTTTATTTCATAAAAATGTTTGCATTCTGTATAGCGGCTTTCATTCAGATCTGAGGCTCCATCCGCTTTACACGTGGCACTGTTCCCACCTGCAGACTGCTGGCGGACCAGCGCCGCCAGGCGGTGCAGACGGAGCGCCATGCGGGGAGTCATGGCTCTGTAGCGGCACCAGGCCTTGGGGTCGTCGCTCTCTGACAAGGGGCATCCCGAGGCAGAGGAGGAAGGGTGTTCCGATGGAAACTCCACGTCGTTGTAGAGGTACTGGTACACACTGCAAGCACGCATTGCATTTGTTCACTCCCTGAAGTGGCAAGACATCTCGAGTAATCTCAAAATTGTTAAGCCTTTGCTTGGACAGATGAACACAGTCCAAGAATTCAGCGGAAGCATAAGCGTATTGACCCAATCCCCATCCTCATCCCCCCCATCCCTCTTGCTTTTCATTACTCTACCAACTCTTTGCCTTCACACTGACTATGGTACTTTGTCTTATGACGTGCTCGTCGCACAAGCGTCTCTGCCCTGATCTAGTCAAATGGTGGGCCAAAAGCGGTGTGTGATTAAAGCAGTGAATGAATACGAAATTAAAACATTTTCACAGTTATGAAGCATATTCATTGTATGGTAATTTACCCCCACCCCCCACCCCCACCCCCCGATTTTATTCACGTTGTCCCACTAACAGAATGTTGAGAAAGTTTTTCATCTAGAGGAGATAGTTGTCCCTTACCATTGAGACTATGACACTTCTGCGAAGTTGATACAGCATGCAGCATGCGCTTGCTATACATTTTTTCTTAACCCTCCGGATACGTTCCCCGAGAGTTGAGCTTTCAAAGGCCAGGACGGCGCACATCTGGAGACAGGCGCCAGTGAAGGCAGACTCACTCTTCCCCCGTGACTCCAGGCTCCAGGGGCGGTCCCAGCACCTGCTCCAGGGTTTTGCCCGTGGGAAAGGACTGGCCCACAGCCAGGGGAGGCAACCCAGGGGTGGGAGGCAGCTTTTCCCCTTCTGAAGAGGACGAGATGAGATGTTTAAAGTTTGACGGCCAGGCAGCCTTTGTAGGTCATGTAAGGCCTTTGTAGGTCATGTAAGGCCTTTGTAGGTCATATGAGGCCTTTGTAGGTCATATGAGGCCTTTGTAGGTCATATGAGGCCTTTGTAGGTCATATGAGGCCTTTGTAGGTCATATGAGGCCTTTGTAGGTCATGTAAGGCCTTTGTAGGTCGTGTAAGGCCTTTGAAGGTCATATAAGGCCTTTGTAGGTCATGTAAGGCCTTTGTAGGTCATGTAAGGCCTTTGTAGGTCATGTAAGGCCTTTGTAGGTCATGTAAGGCCTTTGTAGGTCATGTAAGGCCTTTGTAGGTCATGTAAGGCCTTTGTAGGTCATGTAAGGCCTTTGTAGGTCGTGTACGGCCTTTGTAGGTCGTGTAAGGCCTTTGTAGGTCGTGTAAGGCCTTTGTAGGTCATGTAAGGCCTTTGTAGGTCGTGTACGGCCTTTGTAGGTCATGTAAGGCCTTTGTAGGTCATGTAAAGCCTTTGTAGGTCATGTAAGGCCTTTGTAGGTCATGTAAGGCCTTTTTAGGTCATGTAAGGCCTTTGTAGGTCATATAAGGCCTTTGTAGGTCGTGTAAGGCCTTTGTAGGTCATGTACGGCCTTTGTAGGTCATGTAAGGCCTTTGTAGGTCATGTAAGGCTTTGTAGGTCATGTAAGGCTTTGTAGGTCATGTAAGGCTTTGTAGGTCATGTAAGGCTTTGTAGGTCATGTAAGGCTTTGTAGGTCATGTAAGGCCTTTGTAGGTCATGTAAGGCTTTTGTAGGTCATGTAAGGCTTTGTAGGTCATGTAAGGCTTTGTAGGTCATGTAAGGCCTTTGTAGGTCGTGTAAGGCTTTTGTAGGTCATGTAAGGCCTTTGTAGGTCATGTAAGGCCTTTGTAGGTCATGTAAGGCCTTTGTAGGTCATGTAAGGCCTTTGTAGGTCATGTAAGGCCTTTGTAGGTCGTGTAAGGCTTTGTAGGTCATGTAAGGCTTTGTAGGTCATGTAAGGCCTTTGTAGGTCATGTAAGGCCTTTGTAGGTCATGTAAGGCTTTGTAGGTCATGTAAGGCTTTGTAGGTCATGTAAGGCCTTTGTAGGTCATGTAAGGCCTTTGTAGGTCATGTAAGGCCTTTGTAGGTCATGTAAGGCCTTTGA
>JAWQFJ010000895.1:32500-42744 GCA_034096865.1 Theodoxus fluviatilis | reverse complement strand
TCCTGTTTGTCCTTATTTTCTCTCTACTAGTACTACATCACTGACCATATCTTAATGGTCTTTTTGTCACAATTTGGGAGTCCTTTGACAGAGGAAAGATACAAAATTGCATAAATATTGATTTAAAAGCCTTAAAACACTTTTAAAAAAGTAAAAATAAAAAAAATTGATACATGTCTTCTTTTTAACAGTATAATAATGTACTTTCAAAAAAAAGAAAGGACAAATATTGCTTTGAATTACCTCCTCTTTGACACCATAACATAGCCTTAATAAAAAATTAACATGAAATCAAGTCCCAGACTGTTGGCTGTACAAATGAACACATATCACCCCTTCCAGAATTTTTTAATGTGTTGTTGGCAGTACAAAATGGGCTCATCTGCAGTTTACCATACTGTTCAACTTTTGCATTTGGTTCTTGATTTTCATCAAGATCGTTCTCGTTGTGTACGAGTGAACCTCTAGGCGTATGAACGTCTATTAGAGTGTCCAAGTGTTGACACGATCACGATTAAGATTGAAGGGAACCGAAATTGGGTCACATTTCACAAAATAGCCGTCTGACGATTAAATAACCATACATTTAGCATCAAGATCGTTCTCGTTGTGTACGAGTTAACCTCTAGGCGTATGAACGTCTATGTCCAAGTGTTGACACATTTCACAAAACAGCCGTCTGACGACTAAATAACCATACATTTAGCATCAGACGTTCCATTTACTCATGAAATAAGGCAAGCATCGCATAACTTGATGTTTTGATTAACTAGTAAGGAAAATCGAGCAATTTAAAACTTGAAGCGTGACATATTTTGGGTCGCCATTTTCTTGGATGGCAGTCTTTTTGAAGGCCAAACAGGTGGTCGCTTAAACTACGCCTGGAATGTTTACTGTTTGTCAGTCAAGCCTTTTCATTTTACAAATCAGCAGTTGAAACGACATGGTATCATTTTCTTGTGATTACAGTAACGTTAGGACAACGGAAGAATGCAAAAATACTCACCAAAAAGTACTTGGTAGAATCGGCTGTTTCCACCAAGTGCATATGGGCAGAACTAAGTGAATTACCATATCGCAGAAACCGGAAGTCACGTGACAGCAGAAGGTGTGACGTAGAATGCAAGAAAGTCCTCATTTAGATACCAAGCCAAGTTGTGGAGGACGCATCTATGTCTCTCTATTGTCTGAATAATTTGAGAAAGAAACTCGAATTGGTTCATTATTTGTATGAATGCGAGTTTTTTGGTCGACTTTGGTAAATTTCGCGCTGCCTCGCAGTGATGATTGTATACGAAGCTGTCGTCAGGCGAAAGCAATCCGCGAAGCCAGCGAAGTTTCGACCATGATATGAAAGGACAAAATCGCGATAGGTCGTATCAGGGTCGATTAAAAACGCTAAAACGATTGTACTACACAATTGTAGGAAAACGGATGATAGTTAATGAAATTTGAGTGGTCTTGTACATTTTAGGATACTCAAGGTCTATTTCAGGTAAGTTTATTATCGATTCACTGCCACTAGGCCACAGGAACAGAACTTCAACTTGGTAGTACAAGTACTTTGTATTTTAATCAATAGCTCTAATCATAAGGATTCCAGAGATATCATTGGTTTTCTTCTAGCTTTGAAAAAAAAAAGTTATGAAGGTTTTTTGTTGTTCAGTGCATGTAATCTGGTCACAAATTTTCTACTGTCTTTATAGTAAAACAAAGGGCCGGATTTTATTCAATGAAAAATTCATAACTTTTGAGCAAATTGACCCACAGTGTTCATTCTTATACCATTGGAATGGTGTTTTTATTCTCTTTTCAATGAACTACATTTCATTCATGTCATTTACCTTTCATTTTTTCACACACATACCTACTATTGAGTGAGGAGAAGAAGAATTCGTGGTGACCTAATATAGGCTTACAAATTGTACAACGATCTCGTAGACGTGGAGTGGAGCGACTTCTTTAAGTCACCAAGTTGTGCCAGTACGAGAAATGCAGACAAAAAGTATTTATTCAACGTAGACGTTCAACATACGAAGGACTCGATTTCGATCTAAAACTGTGTAAAAGGTTACCCATAATTTCTGCTGTTACGTCAATTGAAATGTAGAGACAGAGAGTCGACACACAGATATAATTCTTTCTCCTTTACCAGTGTTCTCAAATTCAGTGTTCATCATTAAACAGCTTCAAAAACAGATTGACACGATGTTCAAAGACTACATGTACTGTGAGAGAGAGAGAGAGAGAGAGAGAGAGAGAGAGAGAGAGAGAGAGAGGGAGACAGAGAGAGAGAGAGACAGAGAGAGAGAGACAGAGACAGAGAGAGACAGAGAGAGAGTGAGAGTAGCCATAAGTACTGATCAAAAGATCAGATAAAGGCCTCGCGGCCTAAGACATCTGAGGACATATCTATCTATCTAAATTAATTCTCCTATAAACTGTCCTCGCAAATGACGTCACGTTATTGATGACGTCGCACATGTTGGAATTTCGCCATCCCCAGGTGTTTCGAAATTCGTGTCCTGGCATATAGGATCGAAATTGTACTTGCAAATGACGTAACGTTATTAATGACGTCAAATTTGGCTTTTCCGTCAATTGTCATTTCAATAATTTTTAGAGAGGTGCTTCGATTATACGACCTTAAAAAAACCACTTTATCTTCAAGCCTCGATTCTGAAAATTTGATACATTCAATCGGACCTAACTTCCAGTTAGTGTGCAAAATCTCTAGGAAATCCGTCCAGTAGTTTTTGAGATATAAGCCGTGGAGACGGGACAGACAGACACACACACACACACACACACACACACACAGACAGACAGACAGATAAAGTCTGTAGGACCTCCAGTAAACCTGGAGGGATAAAGTCTGTAGGACCTCCAGTAAACCTGGAGGGATAAAGTCTGTAGGACCTCCAGTAAACCTGGAGGGAAAATTTTGCTATTCATGGCAAAGTTTACGAGGAAATTAACAGCCAGTCGTGTTTGAGGCCAGCACTGTCGACACGTTCGTGTCGCGTGCCTCCCGCTAGGACATATGAAGTTAAAAGAAAAGCTTTTTTGTGGGTTGCTCATAGTCATAGTGTCACTGTAAGGCCTGCAATGCAAGCAACAGTTTTGAAGTAAACCTGCAGAACTGTAACTAAAAGGTATGAACAACAAATGAGGTGGTGTTTTAATAAATATATTAATTCGATCCCATCTCATGATGACAAATGTTCCCGTTTATTGTGGAGAGGAATGAAGAGAAAAATTGCATGTTGCGCAGATAGGTCTCTGTCACCTTGAATGGATCACATTTGTTTTGTAACCTACATCCCTTGAACTTTTTATTCAGGGCTAGAAGCAAAGGTCGACAAGCTCTTCTACAAGTACGAAGAGGTGTCCAGGGGCATCAATGATGTCAGTCAAAAACTTGATTGCATCCTGGACATTCTCAGAGGGCAAGGTGGAGGTGCTGTTGGACCTTTGCCAGAAAGCACTTTGGTCATGGAGCCAGCTGTGCAGCTCCCAGTCACATCAAGGGTGAATCAAGGGACAATTAAATCTTGTTCTCTTTATTTTCTTACCTAACTTAAAGTCTGTGCTTTGTATTCAAAGTTCAAAGTTTGTTACTTATTGCATACAATTGTCAAGTTTGTGCCCTACTGTGTACACAATGATTTTTCTGTTGTTTGCAAGTTTCAGTACTGGAATGAATAAAATCCATGGAAAAGAAACATGAAGAACCTAACATCTTGTCCCGTGTGATTCCTTCAAACCTGCAATGCATGTAGTATGATCAGCATATTCATACAGGTCTCTGAAAAGGCATGAATGGTGGGAGGGCCAGTGTGGGGCAAATTCTCATTTCCAGCACGCGGCCAGCTCCAGCCAGATGCCAGTGCTGGGCCCGCACGCACGTCTGGCCGACATTGGCCCGGTATGGGGCCCGCTTTAAATGCTATCTGGGATATGACCCACACAAACACGCACAAACACGCACACAAACATCACCCACAAAACAAGCTAAAACGTTTTAAAACTGCTTTATAATGGTTTGAATTTTGTTTCTTTTCCGTTTACCAGAAACGTTTCTAAAACGTTACTGAAATGCACAGGAAAACATTTAGAAAACGTTTTCTGACCATGTTAATCTAATGTTTCTGGAAAACATGAAAATGTTTTTAAGACATATAATGGCAAAAAAAAGTGTTGGAGGATGTGCTCAGATTAATAATACATCAGGACAAAACAAGGATTTCTCTATTAAGATAAACATACATATATTTCTTTCAGAATTTGACAAGAAAGAAATGCAAATATCATAACAATTAGAGAGAGAAAGAGAGAGAGAGAGGGCGGGAGGGGGGTGGGGGGGGGGGGGGAGGGAGAGGGGGAAATTTAATTTGATGTTATTCTTAAATTAAAATTTAAAATTTTACTTCTGTAAGTTTCATATATAACTCGAGAAAGGGTAGCAGGACACATGGGCGACTTATGATTTTAAAAAAGTATGTTTTTCATTCGGACCTAATTGCAGGTTTGCAGTGCTATAGGCAAAATAGATTTAATTAATGTTTCAAAGAAGTTCGCATTCAAACTGTTTTTGCGTCAACATTTATAAAACATTTTTTTAAAGATCGCATTTAAACAGTTTTTGCGTCGACATTTCTAACACGTTTTCTTAATGTTTCATTGTGAACCGTAAACGTAAATCAAACCATTCAAACATTTTAAAAACGTTTTCATGCTATGTGGGACTGTTGAAAGCTGTAGCTGTTGTACAGTCACCTACATCACCCACACATGTAATCTTGGTTAGTCTGAAGGCTAATACATAACAAAGAGGAAAAACATTTCGTTGTGGTCCACACACACACACACACACACACACACACACACACACACACACACTTACCTGTGTGTCCATCTTTCGCAAGCGGCACATTCGATGCTGCTCTGTTTCTTGGTGCACTGTTTGCCGCACACTGTGCATGGATATTTGATCGGCATTGTCAATAACTTGTAAACACACACGCACTCACACACAAAAGCAAACTCGGCCCATCAGAAGGATCGTAGCATCTTACTACAAGGACCCGCTTAAAAAAAACTGAGCCTGTTGAGATCCTTGGCTCACAAAATACCCAACACTGAATATGAATCACTCCGACCGAAACTGAATCTTAATCCGGTCAACACAACTCAAACTCAAACCACACACACGCACACACACACACACACACACACACACACACACACACACACACACACACACACACACACACACACACACACACACACACACACACACACACACACACACACACACACAAATAAACCTCTAATTTGACCAACAATTCTGGTTTTATTTCATTTCATTACTCAGCACCTCTGTACTCTTGACCATATATGAGATCTGGTGAGTTTCGGCGAGTTTCGTTGAGTTTCGGTATAAACATTGTAATTAATTCGCGATCCTCCAATTGGATTCCGGTGGATTTCGGTGGATTCCGGTGGATTTCGGTGGATTCTGGTGGATTTCGGTGGATTTCGGTGGATTCCGGTGGATTCCGCACTTTAGCACTACCCGGTACAAGTCTAATTTTCTTCAAAGGGTTAATTGTCTTGTACAAAATAACTATGGTTAATGTAGTAGCTTCTTCAATATTACCTGAAATAATTTGAGAAACTTCTAGCCACGTCCATGATTGGGGAAAATGCGACATCTGTATGTATAGGCGCCAAGAAAAACGCATAGTTTGGACAAGCTTAAGATATATCCTTGATTAACTCCACGACATGCATTAGCAGTTCCACAGTGTCAACCGCCAGTGACGTAGACCTGTCCACTGCATTAGAAAACTCCTTTGGAATCTTTCTATATCGTTTTCAAGAGAACAGTCTATAATCTCCATGTATTAGCTTCGCAAAAAATGGGTCTTTTGCACACCCTGTCAGGTATACTTTCCAATTTCTTCGCAATGTGCATCGTCCACTTGAAAGTGTTGTTACCAACATACACAGAGGAACCAAGTACACTAGAAATGACTTTTAGAAACAGTCTACCTAGCAGCGTTTATTTTAAAATTGCGTTTATCTCGGACGACTCGTTTGAAAAGAAGTCATTTTTACTAGGCTGGTCAGATATTAGTGCACTTTTCTTCAAATGGTTCATTGTCTGGTCAAAAATGACTACAGTTAATGTAGTAAGGTTCTCAAGTAGTTTTAGAATCTTTCTGCGTACTACCATGTTCAAGGAATCAATCACACAACACTTTCTTCAAATATTATAAATGTGATTTTTTACCTGCAATAACTTGATCTTAACCTTTTCAGTCGATAAAGCTGATCATTTACAGTGTTCTTGATGTTTATGGAGGCGAGGTCTGGAGCACCTACATGAGACAGGAGCGCCGGCTGAACACCTTTCGTATGCGCTAAGGCGCATCCTCGGAATCAGCTGGCAGGACCATATCCCAAACAGTGACGTCCTCTGATGCGCTAAAGTCCCCAGCATGTACTCCCTGCTGAGCCAACGTCGCCTGCGTTGGCTGGGACACTTGCAGCGCATGAAGGATGGCAGGCTGCCAAAAGACATCCTGTTTGGCCATCTGGCCAGCGGCAAAAGAAGGGCCGGTCGTCCCAGACTCCGCTTCAAGGACGCCTGCAGCAGAGATCTGAAGACCTGCAGCATCCCAGCGTCCGACGTGGCGACACTGAGCGACACTGGCCGAAGATAGGAGTACCTGGAGCCAGAGCGTCCACAAAGGCACGGAGATAGCGGACGAGACAAGGGGCCAACTCGCGGCGGAAAGTAGAGAGAGGAGAAGACGCACCGCAACGACTACCACAGCCCAGAGGACCCAACACATCTGCAGCGCGTGCGGCAGGGACTGCCACTCGAGAATTGATCTCCACAGTCACAGCCGGCGCTGCAGAGCCCCCATCAATAATGTCGTACCTCCATGAGGAGCACTGATGGCCTCCCGAGACTAGCTGCGATGCCAGAGAGAGAGAGAGAGAGAGAGAGAGAGAGAGAGAGAGAGAGATGTTTATTAACTTGCACAGTTGTCATTGTTTCATTTCAGTGGTGTGATTTGCATCTCGAATCTCGGAACATTCGTCGGCCTGCAAGCTGATGTTCCAACCACGATGTGGGGAAAAATTGTATGCTGTTTGCATAGCCTATCAATATTTGAAAGCAGATTATTTTGAAATTGAATTTGGTGCTTAGGCAAAGCGTAGGCCTATGTTTTTGTTAGAAACCTTCTTTACACAATGTTTCTCGCACACACATCATAGCATGTGTGTTTTTCCATATGTTGTTTGTAGATCGTTGTTTGTGTTGTGAAGGTTCTAGAACGTACGAGTATGTCGTAATTCAATCGGGCTGTTTACATCAGCCTCTCCGTTGCCTGTATGGTCACGTGGTTGAGTCGGGGTAAGTTTGTCTCGGCTGTGTCATGTGACGTCATTCTTGAAGCTTCGTGGTCACCGAGTATATTGTACTAGATTCTGGAAGTCTCTGGAACCTGTATTAAGGTATATAAAGCGCGACAAAGCGACAGGAGAGAACACACGACAGAGTTAAGGTAAGAGCTTAACTAGAGGATAAGTGAGTGCGATTGAGTCCTCTGCGGCAATGAACGTAGAGTGAAGTTGTTACGACGATACTGTTTACTGATTGTCACCACTGTGTATCGACCAGTGCGTGAATAAAGTTTTATCGGAAGCAACCACCAGCGTTTGTGAACTTCGACTTCCCGGCGCAAGCTAGGAGAACCCCAGTATAACAGGATATTGTTTGCGAAGACAGAGTGCAACATTTGGATGATAAACACAATGACATAAAGTGTGGTTGTCCTTGAGAACAGAGTTATCACAAACAACTTTTCTTTGGGGGTTTAGCGCAAAAAATGGTGTGTCCAAAGTACGACTTTCCAGTGTAGTGTAAATTTTTGGTCGGGATGTTGTCTACAAATGTTGTTTTGCTTGTAAATTTAAAAAACGAGCAAAGTTTAGTTGGGTAAAATTGCTGCACTCTAACGTAAATTGTAGTTGTCTTCAGGATCAAAGATACCACAAAAACGTGTCGAATGTACTTCTTGCAGTGTAGTGTTCATATTTGGTCGGAATGCTGTTTACAAATATTGTTCTGCTGGTAACTGAAAATTTCTTAGTTTAGTTTGGGTTTTCTAGTAAAAAGAATTGCTGCACGAAATGTTGCGTTGTGTGTTCATCAGTCATTGTTTCGTTGTTTTTTGTTTCCGTTTGTGCATCCCTTTGCAAACTTTACTCTGCATTCACAGTATTATCAATTATGCGTCATTTCTATTTCTCCGTGTTGTCATTTTTACTGTTTCTTGTTGTGTGTGTGTGCATGCCTGGCATCCTCCCCCCCCCCCCCCCACCTCTCTCTCTCTCTCTCCCTCTCTCTCTCTCTCTCTCTCTCTCTCTCTCTCTCTCTCTCTCTCACCACCGAGGTAGGCTGTGTTTGTTCTGAGCTCCTGTTTGACAAGCCGTACGACTGGAATGTCCGAGTACCGGAACGCCATGAAGGATAAGGTTTTGCCTACCATCGTGCAGAATGCGGTGAGAGAACTTGCAAAAACTCATGATTTGAAAAACTGGTATATAGAGGCAAATTCTGACTGCACAACGGTAACTCTGATATGGATGAGTCCATCAGCGACCCAGGGGTGCAACGTACGTCGATGCCGTGACTTCGTTCCCAAGATCAGGAAATCTCCGTCGAAAAGGGAACGAGACTTCAAGAGACATCAGGCATATCAAAGGAGACAACATGAAGGTCTACAAGTGGAAACAACTGTTGAATTGCCCACCGTTTCGTCCCCTGACATGCAGTCTCCTAAATATTTTACTCCCCCTACAACTCTGAAGATGGAACAGGCCAAGGTACGGTGTGTCAACGACGAGAACGTATGCGTGTCCCCCACAGCACTTGAATTTCATGCGACGCTTGCAACTCCGGCGACGACACGCGAGCTTGGGGAAAAGAGTGTTACCTCTGGAAACACCTGCTCGAGATTCGGCGAGGAAGAACTTATCAGCGCCTCGTGACAATCGTGCGAATGACTTTCCTGCAGACAGTGCAACAGAGGATCGGCGACGTCACGACAAGATCGTGCAATGTGCGTTTGATGGTGCAATGCACGTCGTGCCCATGGACGCCTCCGAGGTCATCCGGCAGCTTGGAGAAGGAGTCGCCAAACCGCAAGTTGTGCATGCATGGTGTGACGCGTGTGCTGAACCGCTCACGTCTTGGATAGGGTGCGCTGTGTGTGTAGAAGCAACGTACTGTTCTGACTGTTTTTTCAGGACCGACCACGTGAAACACCACAGCATCAAGTGAAGCATTGGTTCGTGACAGCCGTGCAAATAAAACGCTGCAGTACTTGTGACGAACTTGTCAACTGAATACACATATTAATGCAGCAGAATGTTCCCGAGCTGTGACATTTAGTGTCAATTCTTTCCGATGGTTGATTTTGATTGTTGATTTTGTATGCATTATCCTGTTAACAGTGATAGTAACCATTACTGCTGTTTATTTGTACGTTGTTGATAAATTATTGTGTAGTTTGTTAACCGACTTGGATCAACAAGTTATACCCCTAGATGTATGAATGACTTTGTCTGTCTTGCCAATGGTTTACAACTTTGACCTTACCATCATGTGATCAGTTGAAAGTTCCTTTCCGTCCGAGTACATATGGTTACATCGTTGTCAAGGATCTGGTTGAACAAAAAAATTTCATGTTGTTTATTAGGTTTCTGTTATTAGTATTTGTTCCTTTTCCGCAGTCTGCTGGCAATCCTTGTGATTTTTTTACCTGCCTGCATCCATCCCTCCCTCCCTCCCTCTCTCCCTCCCCCTTCCCTCTCTCTCTCTCTCTCTCTCTCTCTCTCTCTCTCTCTCTCTCTCTCTCTCTCTCTCTCTCTCTCTCTCTCTCATAATGATCGTTTACTAGTGTTGATTTGTGTGTTTTTTCATTGGCTAGTTTTTGCTCTTTGATTATGGTTTGGAAGGAATTGTTATGTCCTGGACTAGGTAGGTGGTGATAATAGCCTCGTCGTGCTAGACTGATTAGCGGTCTAGTAGCTGAATACGTGCTGATAGTATTTTTGTTGTTAAAGGAGCTGGGCTAGACCGCTCGTAGTAGTACGAAACCCAGACATGTTGTGCTGAAGTATTTGGTTAGAAAATATGTTTTTATTTTATTTATTTATTT
>JAWQFJ010000895.1:5000-20000 GCA_034096865.1 Theodoxus fluviatilis | reverse complement strand
ATGGTGACAGAAGAAAAGCCGTTCACTGTGAGCATGGTGACAGAAATGCAAGCGTGACAAAAGCAATCGTGATACGTCTTTTACTGGAAGGCAAGATGAATGGTTGTTGTGATTTTTTTTTTGCAGTGATGTCAGCTCTTCTGCAACGAAGTCAGCTGACGTGGAGTGACGTCATCCTACCTGCCGTGACGTCACGTACCTGCACTGACGCCAGCGCTGTCCGTGTGACGTAATCAAAGCCAGCTTGCTTGGCCAAAGCGGAGAATACAGCGCCGTCTAGCGGTGAGTCAGTGGGTAGTGACAGCCTCAGTGCCTGCCCGCTGCAATGCGAGGTTTACAGTTATGTACGGTTTTAGAGAAGATGAAGATACAAGATACAAGATACTTTATTGTCCTCATTGTTACAAGGAAATTCGTTTTGTCGGTGGCAAAAACATAATACATACATACAAAAACAGAAAAGTACAAGAAGTTCAGCATTAATTAACTCAATCACATCGCTCAAGTTATGGAGTCCACACACTAATCATAGGCCATAAAATAAGATAGCATGCAATTGTATCATACTTTATTACTCTAACAAATGTAATAACACCATGTTACTTCAAGTACATATACATACAGAACACGCGCATCAGAATAGTAAACAGAAAGGCACAATAAAATAGGACACATTTAGTGCTACATCATAGGCAATTCAATTTAATAGAGAAACATTTTACATCGCAACAAGTAATCACAGAAGGAACAAAAGACACAAGCATGCACATCAAACAATCATTGTCACGCAATCACACATACCCGATCTTCAACCATAACACATGTACAAGCCCCCCCCCCCCCCCCCCCCCCCCCTCAATCATGTTCTTCATCCTGCATCACAACACAATCACAGGAAAGACCAACAAGAGACAGGCATGCATATCAACAACCACACTCACACAGCACACATACACGATCATCAACGCATAACGCATGCACTCCCCCCCCCCCCCCCACACACACTCTCACATGTTCATCCTTGTTGGCACATACATAGTTCACGCCATTCATAGTCCTTCCTGTCACAGTTCACAGCACTACAAGTCCTCATAGTCCCAGTTCACATTACTCCAATCCTCCGTCATAAGTCACATCAATCCTGGTCACATAGTCACAGCTCTCATCACTCATCCTCACAGTCACAGTTCACATCACCCACTCTTCAGTCACAGTTCGCGTCACTCCTGGTCCCACAGTCAAGTCAAGTCTTACAACAATCTTCATGCATTCTACCCATTTACCAGGACTCGTTGAAGAGACGGATGGCTGTCGGGAGGAACGAATCCGTCTTGCGCTTTGTTCTGGCAGACCAGCAGCACCACAGGCGACGTGAGGACTTACGAGTGGGTGGAGTGTTACGGCCTCTCAAGCTGTGTAGGATATGTAAGGCGATTGACTACAAAAACCGCGACAAGCTGGTCAGGGTGCAAGTAAATCTCAATTTCCACAGTGAATCGCCCTTTACGATTTGTGAAGGTAGACGTGGTGGTTCTATTTTGATAATCCCAACACACAGTGGGAGGTCTTAGAGAATTATGTTTCAAAATGCGAGCCGATTATATTGAGGCTGATAACTTCGTGAACTTTAGCCTCCATTGCCTGCCCCAATGCCAGTCTGGCTGCTGGCCTCACTTCCTGACTTTGCGCGAGCGTGTGCTTCTGTATGCCCTGTGTGTGCATGCTTGCTTGTGTATGTCCTGTGTTCTTTAATGAGTGGGCGCGCGCACGTTTGTGTATGTACCTGTGTGTGCATGCTTGCTTGTGTATGTCCTGTGTTCTTTAATGAGTGGGCGCGCGCACGTTTGTGTATGTACCTGTGTGTGCATGCTTGCTTGTGTATGTCCTGTGTTCTTTAATGAGTGGGCGCGCGCACGTTTGTGTATGTACCTGTGTGTGCATGCTTGCTTGTGTATGTCCTGTGTTCTTTAATGAGTGGGCGCGCGCACTTTTGTGTATGTACCTGTGTGTGCATGCCTGCTTGTGTATGTCCTGTGTTCTTAAATGGGTTTGCGCGTGCTTGTGTACGACTGCATGCCTACTTGTGCACTCATCCGTGCATATCTGTGCTCATCCGTCCTCTCCCCACCCCGCCACCCCACTTTCTTTGCGCACCTGTTTCCGGCCGACATTGTGTTTACTTTTCCTTCTGTGTGTGTGCGTTTTTGTCAATAGTTAATCGCAACGGTGAAAAGTCAATGCATTACTATGCAGTTACGAAAAATAAGTCTCCACTAAAGCGCTGAAAGTGAGATTTTCTGCGACAGAGAATAAAGTGACATTCCATCACAAAATGATACATATGTGATCTAGCCTCATGTCGAGATGTCGGCCAAGTAAAGAATGCCAGTATTGAGATTTCGATAGATTTGGGAACCTACATCCATTTGTCTATAGCTCAAATTGTGTTTCGCTGACATGTCCATCGGCAGCCGAGCCGATACAACTCACTCAAAATAGCCACCTCTATGACAATACTGCCTTGCCTTAAAATAATTGCCTACACTTCAAAAGTAATTGTCTCAAAGTCTCATTACAGTGGGTGACAGTCTTCTGTAGCTGATGACTTTGCCACTACTTCTCCTGTTCTCAAACCTGGTACATCCTTTGAGAGAAACGTGGCTCCAATTTACGACCGTACGCATAGCTCAGAATGTACAAAAGTGTACATCCGTTTCATCATATGGTGGATGGTGACACCTTGTTGACATGAAGATCAATGACAGAAGTCTAGATGGGGTGAAAAGAAATTCGTTCTTGCCTTTGCTGGTCCTTGGTGGAGTTGTTGTCGTCGGTTTTCTCGATTTTCAAAACTGCAACACAAACACGTCAGCGTGTTTTTAAGATCTACACTGACTACAAGCACTCTCGTCCAAGACCCTAATTGTCAGACTGCATCGTTGAAACGCCGAGATGCCTCGATATGCAGCTATTCTTCATCGAGCATGTTTCCATCGTAAACTATTTAAAAAATCCTGAAACTATGATACAGTGCAATTGACAAATAAATCAACCACAGGAAGAAGGTGCCTTCAAAGAAAGTTTTGTCGTTGGCCAACATAGAGACGGCAACAATATTTGTTCATATAACAAAGTTGTCACACGCTCCTTCTTCTCCTTAAGGACAGGTTTTAGTTTTTTCTACGCTGAAGAACCAAAGTTTTCACTAAAATTTTCGAAAATGATATTTTTTTTACCAAGATCAAGATCACCCTCTTGACTTTCACATCTCCGATTATCTTTTCTCTATCTTGCCTCAAAATATTTTAAAACTTTTTTAAAAGAAGTCAGGTGCACTGTCTGTATAGTTCCTGAATAAAGATTTCAAAGTCAATTTTCTCTGTTTGTCCTTTTTTAATTGTTACTGATCTTGTGTGCCCATTTTCTCAGCCAAATCTTGTTCAATCATCTTGAACTTTTGAACACACTCTCCAAGGTTGTATGGAATTATCATAGACAAAGCATATTGAGGTTAATTGAGTACTTTCTGAGTTATGGATGATTCTTTCATACCTTAGCATTTGTTTTCACGGACAAAGATGAAGTGTTTTTTCAAAATTAATCATTTACTAACGTATGGTTCAAAACTTATAATTTTAGTTTGTGAGATTATGCTATGTTTGAATAAGGCAAATACCAAGTTTGAAGCAAATATCTTCAAAATTGACAGAGAAAACAGACACACAAAATGTGATACTATTTATAGACCCATCCGCCATGTTGGTCATGTGACTGTAGCAATGTCATTACAAAGTCTGTTTTTGCATACTTCATGCACGTATCTATCATATATGAAAAGATGGACTTCCTAGGTGCATAAACAAGGATTTTGACAAAAAAAACTAAAACCTGCCCTTAAACTTCACAATCCTCCAGTAAATTACTCTTCACTAAACCACGTTGGCGATAATGTATCTGGAAGTATGTTAATTTTCGTAACGGAGACTTAGAGCATGAGATCCGTCGACATCGAGTCAAACAGAGTTATCTTTTCCTATTTGTGGTATAGCAATGGCTTCGTCAGAATATGTTGAACGTTTACCAGCAGACGCAAAAAAGCGGTACTACGAGAAGATTATTGACGTTGATGGGTTAGATCCGTATCAAATACCAAACAGTTCGTGGTCTGTCGACAAAAACCAGCTGCCGGACATAAACCACGCCAGGATTGTGCAATATTTTGTGCTGGGCAAAAGTGCGTACACGTGCGAAGATTTTGCAGCCTACAAGAGCTTGGGAGCTTACAGGACTTTCGTCTGTGGTTGGGTGCGAGAAGTGCGAAGCTACAAACCAGATGGTTGTCAGAACACAGTAGTTTCAGCAAAGGTAAATTTGATTGCGTTTAATACATTGGGCGTTGTACAGTAATGTTTGAATTAGGTCATGTTATGACCTACAGTGTGACTAGTAGCAACGACAGTTCAGTTCAGTTCAGTTCAGTTCAGTCTCTTAACCCTGAGATGGGTTGTTGAGGCACACTGATGACTTTCGGACAATCTTCCTCCATCGATCTCTATCCTCTGTGGCTCGCTGTGAGTCAGCAAAGGTCAAGCCTGTCCACTCTTTGATGTTGTCTTCTCACCTCTTTCTCTGCCTGCCTCTCCTTCTCCCACCTGGTACGGTACCTTGCAGGATGGTCTTGGACAGCCCACTGCCTCTTGACACGTGACCGTACCACTTCAGCTTTCTGCTTTTCACGATTGAGAGCAGGTCTTCGTACTGTCCAATTGCTCTCCTGATCCTGTTGCTGACTTCCTCATTCGTGACATGGTCTTTATATGAGATGTTCAGAATCTTGCGGTAGCATCTCATTTCCAGGGCTTGTATCCGTCTCTGTAGTTCAGATGTGAGTGATAGTAGCAACGACACTAGACTGTAAATGCATCATAAGTTTTCAGATGAAAAAAATTTAGGAGCAAGCCTACTTTTTCTTAGCAAGCCTTTTGAATTCGATTTGCTTACTAATCTGCACTGTTGCAGCCAAAGTGTTCATTATTCACAGATCTATATTTCAAACTGAAGTTATGTAGGCCTATTCCAACAGCCCCACAACATGCACCTGTCATCTGCAGATGAAAAGATCTAATGTGCTGGGAAGGTGATTTACTTTTGCTACATACCAACATGCCACTGTCCCAGGGACATTCGGGTGACCTAGCATTACATAAATGCGTATATACGCAATAAAAATGTCTGTCCCAATGTATTAAACGCAATCAAATTTACCTTTGCTGAAACTACTGTGTTCTGACAGCCATCTGGTTTGTAGCTTCGCACTTCTGGCACCCAACCACAGACGAAAGTCCCATAAGCTCCCAAGCTCTTGTATGCTGCGAAATCTTCGCACGTGTACGCACTTTTGCCCAGCACAAAATATTGCACAATCCTGGCGTGGTTTATGTCCGGCAGCTGGTTTTTGTCGACAGACCACGAACTGTTTGGTATTTGATACGGATCTAACCCATCAACGTCAATAATCTTCTCGTAGTACCGCTTTTTTGCGTCTGCTGGTAAACGTTCAACATATGAAGAAGCCATTGCTATACCACAAATAGGAAAAGATAACTCTGTTTGACTCGATGTCGACGGAGCTCATACTATCCACACCTATTTTATATTCTTCAACAAGTTCAGATTGCAATGCTATCTTGCAAACACTAAGCAATAGAAATTGTCGAGTACATATTTTGAAATACGAGAATACGGCATACTGTCTGCAAGCGGAGGCACGCAACCGAAAAAGAAAAGTGTTTGTATCAACTGGTTGTCAGCAGACAGCGCGCTCGCGCGATCGAAATCGAGGCTCTTCCTCTCTCCGTCATGTTGTCGTCTGCTCGCGTGCGATACGCAGTGCTGAGGACGTCACATCCTTCGCGCAAGGTTAATTTTGAAGGAAAGTTACGCGATCGCGTACAAAATAAATGAAAAAGACGGAATCATGACTCAAGTTAGGATGATATTGTGCCAAGTCATTGTCAAAAAGCATAAATTGAGAAGTAAGTGCGAAAACTTTCTCCCTTCAAGTTCTCCATTATGTGGCTATTTCTTGGTGAAATCCCAGCTTGGAGTTATTGCTTTTACTATGGGTAGCTATAGACAGTAAATCAATTGCAACATTAAAATATCTATACATGTATTTCCCCTCAGCAAACATAAACGTGGGAAAACCTGACCATTGTATATGTCAGTGTTGTGTTTTACACAGAATACTTCCTAACCAAATACAACGCGAGGAAAACATCGGACTTCTCAGATAAGAAGTAACTCAAATGGAGAAAAGTGTGGAATGAAGGCAATAGTGATTGGAATGTAAATACACATTCGTGTATGCATTACTGCGATATGCATATCGAAAAGCCTTTGTCACTGCTCGAGAAGAGGACAGTGATATCTGTCAGCCGTGCACGGTACTTCATCAAGATGAGGAGCAGAAAGCGGCACAAGTAGAGACGTGTCTGACATTGAGGAAGGAACATTGACTATGGCAAAACGAAGATTTTCCACGTTTACAGAGAAGCTCCGATTACCTTGTCTCATCTTTACATCGATTGCATTTTGAAATTGTTCCTGCAATGGGCCGACGGCTAAGCAATAATGTTAAAATGTTTGCATTCTGTATAGCGGCTTTCATTCGGATCTGAGGCTCCATCCGCTTTACACGTGGCACTGTTCCCACCTGCAGACTGCTGGCGGACCAGCTCCGCCAGGCGGTGCAGACGGAGCGCCATGCGGGGAGTCATGGCTCTGTAGCGGCACCAGGCCTTGGGGTCGTCGCTCTCTGACAAGGGGCATGCCGAGGCAGAGGTGGAAGGGTCTTCCGATGGAAACTCCACGTCGTTGTAGAGGTACTGGTACACACTGCAAGCACGCATTGCATTTGTTCACTCCCTGAAGTGGCAAGACATCTCGAGTCATCTCAAAAGTGTTAAGCCTTTGCTTGGACAGATGAACACAGTCCAAGAATTCAGCGGAAGCAAAAGCGTATTGACCCCATCCCCACCCTCATCCCCCCATCCCTCTTACTTTTCATTACTCTACCAACTCTTTGCCTTCACACTGACTATGGTACTCTGTCGTATGACGTGCTCGTCGCACAAGCGTCTCTGCCTTGATCGTCAAATGGTGGGCCAAAATCGGTGTGTGATTAACGCAGTGAATGAATACGAAATTAAAACAATTTCACAGTTATGAAGCATATTCATTGTATGGTAATTTACCCCCCCCCCCCCCCCCCCCCGATTTTATTCACGTTGTCCCACGAACAGAATGTTGAGAAAGTTTTTCATCTAGAGGAGATAGTTGTCCCTTACCATTGAGACTATGACACTTCTGCGAAGTTGATACAACATGCAGCATGCGCTTGCTGTACATTTGTTCTTAACCCCTCTGATACGTTCCCCGAGAGTTGAAGTTTTCAAAAGCCAGGACGGCAGTGAAGGCAGACTCACTCTTCCCCCGTGACTCCAGGCTCCAGGGGCGGCCCCAGCACCTGCTCCAGGCTTTTGCCCGTGGGAAAGGACTGGCCCACAGTCAGGGGAGGCAACCCAGGGGTGGGAGGCAGCTTTTCCGCTTCTGAAGAGGATGAGATGAGATGTTTGAAGTTTCACGGCCAGGCAGCCTTTGTAGGTCATGTAAGGCCTTTGTAGGTCATGTAAGGCCTTTGTAGGTCATGTAAGGCCTTTGTAGGTCATGTAAGGCCTTTGTAGGTCATGTAAGGTCTTTGTAGGTCATGTAAGGCCTTTGTAGGTCATGTAAGGCCTTTGACTGCAAAACCCTATAGAACTGGTACGCGCAAGAGCAAGTCGAGTGCGGATTTCCCTGTGAATACATACGCCTTACGACTCACACAGGAGGACGGTGTGGGTCTAATCTTACCCACAACCCACAGGGGTAAGCGCACTGTGAGAACATTGCACATTGATTGCAATTATAAGAAAGCATTTCGTAGGTACTTTGGCGTGTATGTATCCATTTGCAGGCCGGATCTGTATGAAAACGTTCATACATAATAATGCGCAGGAGAAACAGCGTGCGCGCGCGCGCTCGCACGCACGCACACACACAGAGACACACACACACACGCGCGCGCGCGCACGCTCACCCGATATTAAACGTAACATCCTGTACATGTAAATCTTCATCTATGAGAAACCCGAAATTAATAGGGGAGAGAACTCTTTTGATCATGTCATCGTCTCGGCATGTTAGTCACCGAGGACAGTAAAAACGGTTCGGTCCCGTGGCTAAATAAGGCGTTTGTAGTGGGTAGTTCGTCAAACTAATGTATTTCTAGCATTTATAAATTCAGACACCATTTTTTTGAATTACTGTGCCAGATGCAGTCAATTTCTCACATGATACACAATATTGAAATAATGGCAACACTCTCAGATTCAACGGAACTACATCTGATGCAATATTGTGGTCTCCAAGCGGAGACTTAAGTATCTTACAAGTAGAGCGTAAGCGTGTGTGAAAACGCGTCGTGTATTGCGAATTGAGGAACACTTCTTGGAGGACTGTTATACATTTATACAGCGGAAACAAACGCGTTGCTAATTCAAACACGTTTGATAATTGCAGTTTGTATCAATTAATTATGCATTGTTTGTTAGCAGCTGTACAAAGATCTCCACAGTCTCAAATAAAACTGCTTCTTGTTTCAAACTGTACTGGCAACGCAGCGGGTAATGGATGAATGACAATGCTATCTATTCCAAGGTAGTACAGCAGTGATCCGAGGCAGAACAGTGATCTGAGTGCGCATCAGTGTCATGAAAATGGATAACGAAATCAGCAACAACTCAAACTCTTCCCATGAAAGACGGATATTTTGATGCCTCGACGGACATGAAAAAGCTCTCTTTTATTTACATTCACTGTGTTTCTGCTTTTAGCTCCACACGTATATTTCCATAGCAAAAAACCCGCAAGTTACACCACACGTCATGGTAAAAGCACGTGAAGCACTTACCAATATTTTCCATGAATGTTTGGAATCTGAGCTCGTGCAAAACGGAAGAGGACGACGACAGCGATCTCTTGTAACGTTTGGCTTCTTCTGGTTGGCTGGCTGCTGTGCATGCCTCCACTGTGGAGGGTGTGACGTCAGCATACGGGAAACCTGCGCAGATGGCAAGTTGCGCAAGTCTCTGGAGCTCAGACGTTTCCGGCTCAGAGCTCAGCGTTAGCTGGAGTGCTCTCCCCTCGTAGTGGAGCGACTGGTTTCCATGGCGACCAAAGGGATGTAACTCGTCTGGTTCATCCCACGCCTCCTCCACGACTACCTTGTCTGGAATGGAGAGATACAATGTGCAAAGATGGGGCAGAGAATGTCAGAGGACCTCATGATATAAACACCAGTAACAAAACCAAGTAACCATCACAAAGTACGTTATCCAACAAAAGAGCAGTAGATAATGTAATTCATTAATAACATTATTTTATACATTGCTGATTCTGGCGGATGTCATTCTGTTGTTTAGGTATGAAGTGGCATTCATAATACACATCAGCTTTACCACAACTATCGATCTTCAGAAAGAGTCCTCACACACGACATCTCCATTTGGGCTCACATTCAATCTTTGTCTCTTTCTCATTACAGACATGAGCACGTGACTAACGTTGTGGCCACTCGATGCGAGCCAGGCGGGCAAGGCGAGAAAGGAGGCTGGCAGCTTCAGGGGCCATAACTCTGTCGGCACAGGGGAACGTCTGGTCAGAGGAAGTCTGGCAAGGGGGGCAGGGCTGACCCGGGACTCCACACCAGGCGCTGGCAGCTTCCTCTCCTCGGAACTCCACCGCGTCGTCCAGCACTGCTTGCAGTCTGAGGCAGGATGGGAGCACAGGTAAGGCAGGATGGGAGCACAGGTAAGGCAGGATGGGAGCACAGGTAAGGCAGGATGGGAGCACAGGTAAGGCAGGTTGGGAGCACAGGTAAGGCAGGATGGGAGCACAGGTAAGGCAGGATGGGAGCCCAGGTAAGGCAGGTTGGGAGCACAGGTAAGGTAGGATGGGAGCACAGGTAAGGCAGGATGGGAGCACAGGTAAGGCAGGATGGGAGCACAGGTATGGCAGGATGGGAGCACAGGTAAGGCAGGATGGGAGCACAGGTAAGGCAGGATGGGAGCACAGGTAAGGCAGGATGGGAGCACAGGTAAGGCAGGATGGGAGCATAGGTGAGGCAGGATGGGGGCACAGGTAAGGCAGGATGGGAGCACAGGTAAGGCAGGATGGGAGCACAGGTAAGGCAGGATGGGAGCACAGGTAAGGCAGGATGGGAGCACAGGTAAGGCAGGATGGGAGCACATGTAAGGCAGGATGGGAGCACAGGTAAGGCAGGATGGGAGCACAGGTATGGCAGGATGGGAGCACATGTAAGGCAGGATGGGAGCACAGGTGAGGCAGGATGGGAGCACAGGTAAGGCAGGATGAGAGCACAGGTGAGGCAGGATGGGAGCACAGGTAAGTCGTGGGCAGTGTCAGATGCAAACGCTGTGACGTGGACTGCCACTCGCGTTTCGGACTCCAGCGTCACAGCAGACGCTGTCGCCGGCACGGAGCTGACATCCAGTGGCACGGAGCTGACATCCAGTGGCACGGAGCTGACATCCAGTGGCACGGAGCTGACATCCAGTGGCACGGAGCTGACATCCAGTGGCACGGAGCTGACATGCAGTGGCACGGAGCTGACATCCAGTGGCACGGAGCTGACATCCAGTGGCACGGAGCTGACATCCAGTGGCACGGAGCTGACATCCAGTGGCACGGAGCTGACATCCAGTGGCACGGAGCTGACATCCAGTGGCACGGAGCCGCGGCGAACTGGGACAGGGAACGCCTGCCTGTGTGGGGCATTCACTCACAGCAGTGGAAAGTTAGCAGCTGCGATTTGGTGAGATAAAAATGAACTATGCTTGTTCAATAATTAGCAAGTGCAAAACAGATTCACTTAGAAACCTCGTTTTCCAGTAAGATGTGCGTGTGTGTGTGTGTTGTGTGTATGTGTGTGTGTGTGTGTGTGTGTGTGCTTGTTTGTGTGTGTATGCATTTCTGTGTGTGTGTGACTGTGTGTGCTTGTGTGTGTATATACATGTGTGTGCGTGTGTGTGTGCCTGCGTGTGTCTGCGTGTGTTAGTAAGAAAACCTTGTGGAAGTCCGAGCTTACCTGTGAAACAAAGGATCACCTCTGGAGATGGGAGGCGAGGGCACACCGCAGGCCGTTGCCATGGAAACTGTGGATGGTATGGGCGTGTCCATGGGGCAGAGAGTGGAGCATTGGTGCAGCAGCTGTCCATCAAACACGAGTCCGTTTAAGCCACGCCCATTTGACAGCAAGTATCCGCCCCTGTGGGGAAAAGTGAAGAGAACAGACTTTAGTAACACAAACTAGAAACCTTCGAGTGTCTGCGATTATTTCCACCCATTGGTGAGGTTGCTTCCGAAGTCTAGGAGGGATTTTACGAGTGAGTATCTTTTGACTGAGAATTCTAAGTTGTCAATGAAATGAGTATGAAGAGATTTCTGAGTAGAAAATATGAAGTAAAACAAAAGCACTACAGGAGTGATTCAACAGTAAGTGGTAAACCCCCCCCCCCCCCAATAAACCCCCCCAACCAATAACAAAACACTAGCATAACATGATATACAGTGCTTCGAAATTTCATGCTCGAGGTGCCTTTATTTTGCACATTCCCTGTTGAGAAAAATTCAACTGTAACATGAAGCAATCCTTAATTGGACACAACTCGGAAACGTTCATTACTTGGCATTGCACAGTATTCATCTTTATTGGCAATCAAGGAACTTCGATGCAGCGAAAGACAATCCAGGTATGCTCCGTCTTTCCCTAGCAAGCCTTGCCCTTGTAATCGCAACGAGCAAGCAACCAGATACACAGAATCTCCACAGACAGTAATCTCTTCCAGACATGGGGAGGTGTCTGCAAGCGCGCTCGTGATCAAGGAGGGAGAGGGGAGACTGACCTGTGTCGATCCTCCAGACGGAGTTGTCCATCCATCCTGAGGCCTGTTTGCAGACAGACGGCGTCTGACGTCACCGAGGAATGCATGGTCACCTTTGGCCTGATGCTGAAACCCACCGGGATGGACAGTGTTCGAGTCGTAGTGGACATGGCCTTACCGGCATGGACAGTGTTTGAGTCGTAATGGACATGGCCTTACCGGCATGGACAGTGTTTGAGTCGTAATGGACATGGCCTTACCGGCATGGACAGTGTTCGAGTCGTAGTGGACATGGCCTTACCGGCATGGACAGTGTTTGAGTCGTAATGGACATGGCCTTACCGGCATGGACAGTGTTCGAGTCGTAGTGGACATGGCCTTACCGGCATGGACAGTGTTTGAGTCGTAATGGACATGGCCTTACCGGCATGGACAGTGTTCGAGTCGTAGTGGACATGGCCTTACCGGCATGGACAGTGTTCGAGTCGTAGTGGACATGGCCTTACCGGCATGGACAGTGTTTGAGTCGTAATGGACATGGCTGCCACGCCAACAAAAGCCTTGAGATTCCCAAGTGCAAGCATTGCAGGCTGTAAGATCACCGTTTCTAGGGACTGCAAGTACGGATACACCATCAGGACAGGACTATCACAACGACGATAGAAACATCGCAACATTTTGCATTGTCCACTCGTTGCCAACTATTTGCTTACTGTCATCATCACCATGGTCACTGGTTTCACCGGTGTCTCGGCCTGAAGGTACTCACCTGAGGACCACGGCAGGCAGGGTCTTGACAGGCTCCGGCACGCCGTCCCACTGCAGGAAACTCTGGTAGCGAACCTTCAGCACAAAGCAGAACAGTTCAGCTTCCTGGAAGTGGACATCAGCTTGTGGCCCAAATACGGGTAATGAGTGAACAGTGATGTTTTGATATTTATCATCGGGACTCCACAGCAGGATTCGAAGCTAAGAATAAGCTCAAGAAAGTTCCTAAGGATGAGTTGGACCTAGGACGGAAACACTTGTGGATTCGCTTCCCTATGTATGAGAATGCGTGTGATGCGACTGTGTGTGTGTGTGTGTGTGTGTGTGTGTGTGTGTGTGTGTGTGTGTGTATGAGAGAGAGAGAGAAAGAGAGAGAGAGAGAGGGAGAGAGAAAGAGAGAGGCAGAGAGAGAGAGAGAGAGTAGAGAGAGAGAGAGAGAGAGAGTAGAGAGAGAGAGAGAGAGTAGAGAGAGAAAGAGAGCGGACACAGGACTCGGACCACTGCCCAAACGCTGACCTCGTTGTGAAGTGATACGTGAAATATTGAGTGGGCGTGGGTACGACCCCAGGAGGGCAAGGTCACTGTTGACCATTTGGTAAAGTTCAAGGTTGTTTTTAGAAGTCTGCCATCACACATGGACGATTCTGAAAGAGAGAATACTCTTTGAATCACAGTGAATCTGCTTTTATGATGTTGTACCTGAGTTGAATGTAGCTAAAACACACGTATTGAATGGACTGATGCGACATGCACTGTCATTTTAAATATAAATGAAACAAAAAGCAGTTGATCAATTTCTTTCAGGTGATTCAACAGATGCTAGGTAAAATTGTTACCTATTACCACATTTCCGCTGGCGTTGTAACCACCCCGGAAGTGAAGAGGACCAGAAGTTGTGACGTAGACGTCTAGCCAGGTGGCGGTGCTGTATGACGTCACGAGGTGGAGCGATGGATGGGAGGGGAGCAGGGCGAGGGGAAGGCGGTGCAAATGGCGGCTGGGACTACTAGACACCAGGTGACGTTTCTCAACTCCGATCTCACTTCCGGTCTTCACCTCCAGAGTCCCGGATATCGCAACTTGCACCGTAGTCTGAGGAAAATTTGAGACAGGTATGTTTCTACGGTGGCATCTATACTTTTTTTACGTATGATCTGAACAGTCTTTCTAACAATGAAAGTAGCTAAAAATCTATGTTGACGAAGGTGCTGAAAATATCATGTTTTGACCAAAGAGGCTTGACCAAAGGCCGTGAAAAGGAAATCTTCATTGAGAAGAGTAAGGATCTCTGCATTTGTATTTTCAGCCTTACTGATTCCCAGGCACTGCTTAAGAAAATAAATATTATTTTTAAAATTCCATAAAGGCTTTCCTGCATCATCTTGAAACCAACCATTGATAGAACTAAGGTTCCTCGTTATGTTTAAAATTTCCCACATTTTAACAGTCAATTGTAGTTGTGCTTCAGATGGACAGCCAAATATTTTCATTCTGTTTTTCTTTTCTCACCCAGCTTGTGTAACAGACTCCTCTGGTGCCTTCACCTTCCGGAACTTCGATTTTCCTTCAATGAGAGGAAACATGAAATTGTTGGCTAGTGTATGATTGGAAAGACATTAGGATTGGGTACACTCTTGTTAGAGACGAATGTATACCATGACTCTCTCCTCCCCCCCCCCCCCCCCCCCAGTGACCACTAGATATAACTGTTTCACTTTCCAACATCAAACGAAACAAAGTTTTGTTACTTGTAAGAATAAGTTTGAAATATTTATGTCAATGGAAGTTGGAATGGTCGTACTCTTTTACTGTCGTGAATCAATGACTACACAATAAATTATATTGAATTATTGTCAGTACATTGTCTTCGAAGAGACAGATACCACACTTCTGTTTCTCGAATGAGAATTCATTCTGTCACTAACAGAGATGAATGAACCAGATGGCTTTGTCGTTGTTCATACTTGTTAGTTTGCACAACTGCAATTGACTCTAACCAGAGGATAAAGCGACTAAATACGTTTCTCCCTTTCTCCAATAATCAAAGGTTACTTTAGTGGTGACTCAATTGTATAAAGGTGAAATGTGTATTTTCCAGGGCACTGCAGACACATTGCGTTGCTGAGCTTGAGAATGTCGTTAGGCGCTCAGGAAATTGGAAGCATGGCGATCTCTGCATGGAGTTGTTTCAGCCACTTGCAGGATCAGATGTTTCAGCCACATGCAG
>JAWQFJ010000894.1:40000-44998 GCA_034096865.1 Theodoxus fluviatilis | reverse complement strand
GTTATTCTACTTGGTGAACACAAATCTGATTGACTCTTATAATAAATGCACTGGATACTGGCTGCATATTTGAACACTGCTCCTAAAAAATTAAAAACAGCTCTACACATTGAACCAAGAACACTTCAGTCTGAAATTTGATAGGGACAAAGTCAACCATGGAGGATGAAGGACAGAGACAGAAATTTTACACCCTTTTGGAAGACCATATCAGCAGTCTTGCAGCAGCGAAAAAAGACAATTTCGTGTTTAGCCAGGAGAGATACAACAAGATTGAGAATGCCCTTTCCATGGGAAAAGGAAGCAAGTGCAGCGATGGAGCATACTTCAAATTCCGCTGTCAGAAGCAGTTCAAGCTGCAGCGCGTAGGTTCCAAGGACATTGTGTTTTGCGTCAAGACAAAGTGCCCATTGGTGACAAAAGATGAGCTGTTCAGCACCATAGCCAGATGCCATGCTCGTGTGGGCCACGGGGGACGGGATAAAACATGGACCGAGGTCAAGGAGAACTACGCCGGTGTGAAGCATGGAGCAATCGACGTGTTCTTGAAAACGTGTACAAGTTGTGCACAACGCCAGGTGCCGAAGCTGTTGCCATCGGGAAAGCCTATGATTAACTTGTGCTTTCTGCTCCGTGTCCAGATAGATCTGATTGATTTCCGGAGTAGGCCGGATAACGGCTTCCAGTGGGTGATGCATGCCAGGGATTGCTTCTGCAAGTTTAGCTGGGCATACGCCAGTCAAACAAAGTCAGCTGCAGAAGTGGCAGCCCATCTGTTTGACCTGTTTTGCACTTTTGGTCCCCCACGGATCCTCCAGAGTGATAACGGCCGTGAGTTTACAGCAAACGTCATCAGAGTGGTCTGCGAGCTCTGGCCGGGTATTTCCATCATCCGCGGACGCCCAAGGCATCCACAAAGTCAAGGTATTGCGATTTTTTCATCGGTGTATCTTATCCTACTATGAGATCAAATCTTTAGGAATTTAAACATGTGTATGAACAAGTAAAGATCTGGGCCCGTATTCACAACGGCGATTTATCCTTTTAACACTCGATTTATCCCCTAGCCCCGCGTTATCTTGATCGGTTAGATAAGGTACGCTCGTCAGAGGATCCTAGGTTGCGCTTTGCTATATATACTGGTTTCCAGCCAAGGGAGAGCGGAACAGGCAGTTGGAATCGTCTGAGTTTAGAGATAAATCGGGGTTAAAAAAAATCGCCGATAAATCGCCGTTGTGAATACGGGCCCTGGGGAACTTCTTTTGGTCCACTGTAAAATGTCGTCTTTTTTAAAATTCTAGTAAAGCTCAAGCCTTCTAAAACAGAATATTACATTTGTCATTTTTGTAATCAGACTTTAAATGTTCCAGGTAAAAATTTGAAACAAACGTCTTTGATAAGACAGAATGTCGTTATAATGTTTACAGGATGTGTGGAAAGAGGAAATGGTGACCTCCAAATCAAGCTTGGTAAGTGGATGGACATTCACGGTACAGAGTGGACCAAGGGCTTGAAGCTGGTCGTTCACTCAATGAACACATCCATGTCTGGCACAACAGGAAGGACTCCCTACGAACTAGTGTTTGGACAGAAAGCACGTTCAGACCAAGGTGTGTGGGAAGAACTTGCAGCACAAGGAGTTCTGAATGAAGAAGATTTGCCAGAGGAGTTTGTTGAAAGGTTGAATTCCTCACAGCAGCCCGGTGAAGAAGCAGCGGGCGTGCAGCCAGTCGACGGCACAGTCGACGGTGATGGTTCCGTGATGCAGCCTGGTGATGGTTCCGTGATCCAGCCTGGTGATGGTTCCGTGATGCAGCCTGGTAATGGTTCCGTGATGCAGCCTGGTGATGGTTCCGTGATGCAGCCTGGTGATGGTTCCGTGGTGCAGCTTGGTGATGGTTCCGTGGTGCAGCCTGGCGATGGTTCCGTGGTGCAGCCTGGTGATGGTTCCGTGATCCAGCCTGGTGATGGTTCCGTGATGCAGCCTGGTGATGGTTTCGTGGTGCAGCCTGGTGATGGTTCCGTGATCCAGCCTGGTGATGGTTCCGTGATCCAGCCTGGTGATGGTTCCGTGATCCAGCCTGGTGATGGTTCCGTGATGCAGCCTGGTGATGGTTCCGTGATGCAGCCTGGTGATGGTTCCGTGATCCAGCCTGGTGATGGTTCCGTGGTGCAGCTTGGTGATGGTTCCGTGGTGCAGCCTGGCGATGGTTCCGTGGTGCAGCCTGGTGATGGTTCCGTGATCCAGCCTGGTGATGGTTCCGTGATGCAGCCTGGTGATGGTTCCGTGGTGCAGCCTGGTGATGGTTCCGTGATCCAGCCTGGTGATGGTTCCGTGATGCAGCCTGGTGATGGTTCCGTGGTGCAGCCTGGTGATGGTTCCGTGATCCAGCCTGGTGATGGTTCCGTGATGCAGCCTGGTGATGGTTCCGTGGTGCAGCCTGGTGATGGTTTCGTGATCCAGCCTGGTGATGGTTCCGTGATGCAGCCAACGGACAGAACAGTTGGGCAGGATGTAGAGGACGGCAGCAGTGGAGCACAGGCTGGTTCACAGTCAGATGTTTCCAGTCTATGGTCAACTGATCTGGTTTACACCCTCGAAAACTCGGTGCATTCTCCACGCTCTGGTACTTCTGGCACGAGCACAGCAGGCCTAAAGAGGGGGAAAGAATGCTTGCTTCTATTTGACAATCAAATTGTTGGTGCTGGGACAGAACACACAAACAGAGAATATGTGCAAGGTGTGAAAGTTGATCCATGTTCTCATGTTGCTGTGTCAGTTGACGAAGTATTTGTTTCCACTTTTGTTCCAACCGAGGCAAATCCCATGAAAGAACCTCTTGAAGTTGGTCAGATTGTCCTCTGGAAAAAGAGTGCCATAGTGGAAAATGAAGATGCTGGTTCGTTGCATAGAGAAGGGCGACTAGAGGCAAGAAAAAACTACCTGAAAGCAGCTAGGTGGCAGGAGACTAGATACCAAAAGAAAGTGAAACAAATCACAAAATCTTTCTCAAGAGGCTGCACTGTCGGTGTGAGAATTCACAGCGCAGATAGGACAAACACAGATGTTCGCATGCTAACATGCAAGATTTCAGACACAAAGGAATCTGGTGATTCCGTCATGTATAAAGTGTACTGTCCTGCAGGCATTATCAAAAACTGGTTCCATGGAGAGGAACTCGTGGACATGAACAGCATCGTATTTCCACCTCTGAACGATGTCGATCCACATGATCTCCCAGAAGTGACCTTAATTCAGGCATCCCGAGCATCAACAAGATGGCAGAACAAACCCGTGGCAAGGACAGTTTGCCAATGCAAGGGAGCTTGTCAAACGAAAATATGTCCATGCAAAGGCGCGAAACTCTCCTGTTGTACCAAGTGTCACCCAAAGGGCACACAGTGCAAAATTGTAGAAAGCTGATTGTGGAAGTATGCCAGTGTCTGTGATGGTTGTGGAAGTGTGCCAGTGATTGTAGAAGTATGCCAGTGAATGTGGAAGTATGCCTGTCTGTGATGATTGTGGAAGTATGTTGTGATGAGATGGGACTGCTTATTATTTGTTTATTGATTTTGAAAAGGCACACAGTGCAAAAATGTAGAGAGCTGATTGTGGAAGTATGCCAGTGTCTGTGATGGTTGTGGAAGTGTGCGAGTGATTGTAGAAGTATGCCAGTGAATGTGGAAGTATGCCTGTCTGTGATGATTGTGTTAGTATGTTGTGATGAGATGGGACTGCTTATTATTTGTTTATTGATTTTGAAAAGGCACACAGTGCAAAAATGTAGAGAGCTGATTGTGGAAGTATGCCAGTGTCTGTGATGGTTGTGAAAGTGTGCGAGTGGTTGTAGAAGTATGCCAGTGAATGTGGAAGTATGCCTGTCTGTGATGAGTGTGGAAGTATGTTGTGATGAGATGGGACTGCTTATTATTTGTTTATTGATTTTGAGTTCATCTTCTTTATGCTGATACCTTTAGCTTTATTAATAAAGAGAGTGTCATCTGATTGATACGCTGTGTGTACACACAAAATGTGTGTTGTTTTATATCTGAATGACTGCTTTAAATCAAAGACAAGAACAAAGCCGCAAGACAATCAAATATGTCAAATGAGAATACTTTTTTTTAATATGTCAACTTTTTCTCTCTCCTAAATCAACCATAACAAACATTTTTTCATTGCACACAGTTCATAATGACACGACACAGATCACCTAATGTTACCTCATAACTGTTAATTCGAGTTGGCACGAGACAGAATGGAGAATTTCAATTTCTACTGAATTGTTGTTTCTACTGGGTTAGTAAGAATGGAAAGTTTCCATTCCTACTAGTAGAAATGGAAATTTCAATTTCTACTGATAAAACGCCAGTAGGAATGGCAATTGCCATTCTTACTAGTAGGAATGGAAATTTCCATTCTTCCTAGTAGGATTGCAAATCCTACTCAATTGCCATTTCTACTGTGACATATATATCCTTTATCTCTTCCTCGTGTTCTTGATTCTTTGAGAATTGAAAACAATTGTTGAGCACAAAGTTCTTGGTGTAATAATTGATGATCATTTAGGATGGCAATCACACATTGATTATATTTGTAAAAAAATATCAATTAATCTATTTCTTCTCTCCAAATTAAGACATATTGTTGACGTTCAAACTTGCAAAATCTTCTTCCATGCTCGTATCTTATCTCACGTTAATTATGCGTCAACAATTTGGGATGGCTGTAGTGACGCTAACTTAAAAAGGCTGAAGTCATTGTATCAAAGAGCGTCTAAGCTTATAATACCAGATAGTTCACTAGATCTACAAATGACAAAATGAAAGAACTTAACATATTGCCTTTTCATAAGCATTTACAATTCAATAAATGTGTCATAATGAAAAGAATTAATTATTGTGATATGCCTGATTATTTGATCAACTTATTCCAACATTCAAATATTCGTGTATATAACTTTTTAATACCACACTATCCAATTCTCTAACAAGAAG
>JAWQFJ010000894.1:30000-35000 GCA_034096865.1 Theodoxus fluviatilis | reverse complement strand
CCCACACAGAATGAGATCCGAAATAATTATTCCGTGCTCGCTATAGCTCACATACGGAATCTCGGACGGTTATTTCGCCCACAGAATGACAAGAAAGTGTTAAAGATTAACAAATAGGTGTACACAATGCGCTTTCAGCTGATTTCTGTTACGATGAATATCGTATTTGCAGCAGTCGTCAAGGCGATTCGGCTCTGTTTCGAGCATAAACCCCTATGCAAAAACGCAGCCAATCAGATGCCGTGGCCGGCTAGCGGAGTGGGGTCCGCACCCCTCTCCTCGGACGAGTCCACCAGTGTGGCCCATCAGTGGAAGGGGTTCCAAAAATTCAAGTGAATAAATTTTTACAAATCATCAATAATTTCAGTCAAATGGATGCACCCTTGAGGACTCCAGCTCGCACCGGTGTCGTAGAATATTTCGGAACCAGGATAAATCGGAACCGGTTCCCAAAAATCCTAGGATATTTCGGAACCATTCCCATTTATCCCGCACCTGGCGGCAGGATATTTCGGAACCACCAGGATATTTCGGAACCACCTTCTAGATGCTTTCGTATGATTTTCTGAGTTTCTAGAAGGTTTCAAATCAGAGTTTACACTTTGTACACTTCTTTTTGTAATTCATAAACAAGGAGATAAACAGGTAGGCGAGAAGAGATATATTGTACAACCGCCTTCTGGACGCTCTGAAGGAGTAGGCTATGGCGTCAAGAAGTTTATACCAGTCACTGGGTTGGTCTTGGACTGATTTCCTCAGAGCTGTAAGAGTGCTGGCATTCTGGCGTTCACAAAGTCCATTGGCCTGTTTAGAATAAGTCGTAAAGTCACAAATGTATGCCGGCTAATGACCTTGTTGTGAAGTTTTCTCGAACCTACTCGCAGCGTCGCAGGCGCAGTTGATTTTTGTGTATCGGTCAGGTCGTTGGCCTTGACCTGCGACCGAGTTAGGCTAATATTAGCTTGTTGTGACACAGTAAGTCAGTCGCGTCGCAGTTAGGAATGTGGGAGTATGTGCGATATTGTGCTGGTAGTTTCTAGAAATTGTGTAAAGGTATATAAGAAGCGAAAGCGAGTGAGAGAGGGAGAGCAGCAGATACAACAGAGTTAAAGGTGAGAGCTTTGACTCCCGAGGTAGCGAGTTTTCTGCTGTGTGCTAGCGAGCCTCTGCGGTACTCTGTGCAGAGTGAAGCTGTGTGAGTGCTACGAATTGCTGTTGCTGATTTTCACCACTGTAGAGGTCAGTGCGTGAATAAAGTTCATTGGAAACGACCACCAGAGTCTGTCACTTTGACTTCCTAGCGCAAGCCAGGAGAACCCCCGTACATCAAGATATTGCAAGGGAAGAGTGCAACATTGGTTCCACAGACGGCGAACAGTCCAAGCAGTGACAGTCTACGACGGCGAGAAGCGCGTGACTCGAGCTGCCGCACGCGCGGAGGCGACAGAGCAACCGACGGAAGACATCGCAATGATGATGAGACTTCTGCTTGACCAACAAAAGGAGGAAAAACGTCACAGAGAACGGAAAGAGCTAGAAGAAGTCCAGCGTCGCCAGCAAGAAGCTGCATACCGCGAAAGGAAGGAGCTCGAAGAAAGAGAAAAAGAGACACGGAGAGAACAACAAGAAGCAGAACGTCAGGGAGAGTTGCTGCAGACCATCAAAGCCGGAACAGAGGGACTGCAGAGGGAAATCGAGGCAGTGAGCTGTCGCCTCAGAGAGGAGATAGGTCGCATTGATGCTAACCTCCAACAGGAAACAGCTCGCCTTAACTCCCTCGAAGGGGAAATAACCCGGCTTGACACCGTCATCTGCAGACTGGAGGAAAAGCTGGAAGAAAAGATCAGAAACCTTTCCTTTCATCGGGAGGGACAGCGTGGATATATCAAGTGTTATAATTGCGATAAGATAGGCCACATCGCTCGCCGCTGTCCACAGAGGAAGGAGAAAGCCACCACCTCCCAGGAAAACTCCACCCTGCACCGGCTCAAGAGCGTGCGCGTAGACAGAGGAGGAGCGGCGATCGAGGTGCACATCGACGGCAACCGTCATCAGGCACTGATCGACTCAGGAGCGACCATTTCTGTGATAAAGACTGATCTGTGCCCCTTCCAGAGAAGAGAGGAATCAGCGATGGTGCTCACTGACGTCATGAACAGACCGATCCCTGTGCACGGCGTCGTGACAGTAAAGGTGAAGGCCGGTGAGCTTGTTGTTTCTCACCCCTTCGTGATCACCGATGTAGAAGATGACGTCATTCTGGGGATAGACTTTTTGCAGAAGCATTGCTGTGTTATAGACTGGGGACGGTCCCTCCTGCTGATTGATGGGCACCACGTGCAGTTGAAGGGTCTTGGGGGTGAAGGGAATGCTTCACTGCGGCCCTCGGGTGCGTTGAGGCGGATCGCCGCTCAAGAGACACCTCTGGCAGTCGCACAGAGACAGGACCCGGACCTGCAGCCCATCATCCGCTGGATGGAGGACAGGCCTGTCCGCCCACCCTGGAGGAAAGTCGCCGTTACCAGCCCTGTCACCAAGGCGTACTGGACCCAGTGGGATGCCTCGCAGCTGACGGACGGAGCGCTGTACAGAAAGTGGATGGACGAGAAGGGAGAAACCTGCCGCTTTCTCCCTGTTCTGCCGAGAGCCATGCAGGAGGAAGCGCTGAGACAGGTACACGATGACCCAGCAGCTGGCCACCTCGGAAGGCAGAAGACGTACCGACGCGTCTGTGAGCGGTACTTTTGGATTGGTCGACACAAGTCCGTTCGCAACTTGTGTCGGCGCTGTGCCATCTGTGCCTCACGGACAAGACCCCACAGTCGCCGTAGTGGCCCTAGCAAGACTGACAGTTCTACCGTGGTCGCCAGGCCATCGGTGGATACCCCCCGTGAAGTGCCCCAGGGTGTGGAGCCGCTCCAGGGTATGCTGCAGGCAGTGGGAAAGTCCGCAAGGACACACCTGCAGCGGAGCGTGGACGGAATGAAGACTGGTTACGACCGCAAGGCCTATCACCAGATCTATCCTGATGGCACTGCACCATGGTACTCCAACCCACGGGCTGAGAAGGGATGCACCACCAAGCTGGCCCGGCCGCCGGCAGGACGTTACGTGAACCGTGCCCGTCTCTGGAAGTACCAGGGAGAACTACCGCCGGACTGGTGGCAGTCGCCACGACGTCACCCTGACCCGACCGACGACGAGCCCACAGATCGAGAGAGACACTGTACCAGGGCCTTCCTCGGAAGACGAGAGCGTGGATGGAGCGACCCCTGATTCGATATTGTTTCATTAAATTATTTAATTCACAGGGTTTTCCCTTGTCCTTTCTTTTGAGGTGTGTACATATATATACGTACAGACATACACGCGGCGAGGGCGGCATGTGATGCGCCCCTCTCGCTTCATGTGAGGAGTTCTTTATTTTCAGTGACAGTATGGACAGTGGTCTTGCAGACATTGACCCCATGGACTGGGCAGATGCTACCGCAAGGAAGCTTTCGCCCACGTGTCAGATTTCTGCATCTATGCCACTCATTTTGTAATTCTTGAACTACCTGGACTGCGGATTGACTTTTTCCCGGTATTTTGTGGTTGTTGTTGATGATAATGTTGTTGCTAGTTGTGTATTTTTGAGGTGCGAGTTTATAGTGTTTTGTAAATTGAATGATGGAGTTGTATATGTAGTGAGACCGACGAGGTCGTTTCGGTCTTTAGGGGAGGAGCTATGTTGTGAAGTTTTCTCGAACCTACTGGCAGCGTCGCAGGCGCAGTTGATTTTTGTGTATCGGTCAGGTCGTTGGCCTTGACCTGCGACCGAGTTAGGCTAATATTAGCTTGTTGTGACACAGTAAGTCAGTCGCGTCGTAGTTAGGAATGTGGGAGTATGTGCGATATTGTGCTGGTAGTTTCTAGAAATTGTGTAAAGGTATATAAGGAGCAAAAGCGAGTGAGAGAGGGAGAGCAGCAGATACAACAGAGTTAAAGGTGAGAGCTTTGACTCCCGAGGTAGCGAGTTTTCTGCTGTGTGCTAGCGAGCCTCTGCGGTACTCTGTGCAGAGTGAAGCTGTGTGAGTGCTACGAATTGCTGTTGCTGATTTTCACCACTGTAGAGGTCAGTGCGTGAATAAAGTTCATTGGAAACGACCACCAGAGTCTGTCACTTTGACTTCCTAGCGCAAGCCAGGAGAACCCCCGTACATCAAGATATTGCAAGGGAAGAGTGCAACAACCTTCTAGACGGTTCCGAAATATCCTGGTGGTTCCCAAAAATCCTGCCACTAGAGTCAGGATTAATCGGAATGGTTCCGAAAAATCCTGCCACCAGGGCCAGGATTAATCGGAATGGTTCCCATTCGTCCGGTTCCAAAATATCCTGCGACACCGGCTCCAGTGCGTGCGCGTCGACCAATGAGGATCTTAGATCGAGGTTAACTTTGACCTCAACCGCTACCAGGCGCTGATCGACTCGATCAGGAGCGACCATTTCTGTCTGGAGAACTGGTCTGTGCCCCTTCAAGAGGATGGAGAAATCGGCGATGGTGCTCACAGACGTCAGGAACAGACCGATCCCTGTGCACGGCGTCGTGACAGTAAGATGAGGACCGGTGAGCTTGTTATTTCTCACCCCTTCGTGATCGCCGACGTAGAGGATGACGTCATCCTGGGGACATATTTCTTGTAGAAGCATTCCTGTGTGATAGACTGGTGATGGTTCCTCCTGCTGCAAGATGGGCATCCCGTGCAGCTGAAGGGTCTTGTGGGTGAAGGGAAAGCTCCAAGAACACAGGTGAGTGCGAAGACTCCTCCTTTATAAGGAGTGATCAGTCCTCCAGGGAATCTAGTTCCGAGAGTGAGAGCGTAAACAACACGCGTGGAGAGGCAAAAGAAAAGGACGAGAGGCACGTGTAAGAACGCGGATAATGACGACATTGTTCTCCTGGGATCGAGCCCCGAGAGTGAAGTGCATGTATGGTAATGCTGACTACTGATCTTGTCGC
>JAWQFJ010000894.1:5000-22500 GCA_034096865.1 Theodoxus fluviatilis | reverse complement strand
AGAGCAGGGAGGGATGGAGAGAGCAGATAGGGATGAAGAGAGTAGGGAGGGATGGAGAGAGTAGGGAGGGATGGAGAGAGCAGGACGGGGTGGAGAAAGTAGGGAGGGATGGAGAGAGCAGGGAGGGATGGAGAAAGTAGGGAGGGATGGAGAGAGCAGGGAGGGATGGAGAGAGCAGGGAGGGATGGAGAGAGCAGGGAGGGATGGAGAGAGCAGGGAGGGATGGAGAGAGCAGGGAGGGGACAAGGAAGGAAAGGCAGACCTACCCACGAGGCAGACAACGAGGAGGAGGACAAGGAGCTTCATGACTGCAGTCACTGGTGCTGGACTGGAGAGGCCAGGGGCTTTTATAGTGCGGAGCCACGCCCTCAAATCGCTGCTGCTGATCTCAACACTCAACAACCCACCCCCCAACCCCCACCCCCAATGCCTTGATCACGCACAGATTGCCCCTCACTCCATATCTTGACTCCCACCCCCCACACCCACACCCACCTTTCCTCCACTCCCACCTCAGTCACATGCAGCTATGCATTTGCCGTTTGACTGCCAGGGGAAGAGCAAAAGATACACACACACACACACACACACACACACACAAACACAAACACACAAACACATACACACACATACACACACATACACACACATCCACACACATCCACACACACATACATACACACACATACACACACATACACACACATACACACACACATGCACACATACACATACACACACACACATATGCCCGACGCACGCTTGCGAGCGTGCAAGCACACAACACACAGACACACACACAGGCACATACACGCGCGCGCCTACACACACACACACACACACACACACACACACACACACATGCACATGCACACACGTGCGCACACACAATATACAAAACACACACACACACATACTCTCTCTCTCTCTCTCTCTCTCTCTCTCTCTCTCTCTCTCTCTCTCTCTCTCTCTCTCTCTATTTGTTTTTCATCTCCCCCTTCTAGAAAAGTCCTTCCACCAAAGAGAAGTGAGTACAAGAGCCTAACGTCTTCCACCACTCCCTGTTGTTTCTTGCCAAACCTTGTCCCACATTTCTTCTCCTTGTTCTCGACACACACACACCCCATCCCCACGCCCATCCCCACCCCCATCACCACTCCCATCACCACCACCAACATACCGTCCCAACCCCACCTGCATCTCACCCCCATACCCCTCTACTTCCCCTTGTTTTGTCCATCTGACCTCTCCACTCAGAGGAGATAAGGATGTGATGACGATCACACGACAAAGGTTACGTGTAAAAGAGGGAACTCTTTGTAAATTTAAAATACTGCATCGACAGGGTGAATAGCTGGGACAGAGGCAGGGGAAAGGGGGTGTGGTGTGTGGAGTGGTGGGGGAAGTGGGGGGGGGGGGGGGGGGGGATTAGGGGGGGAGGGGAGCAGGGAGGGCTGCTAAATGCGAAATCGTGCAAGAAAAGCTCCAGGTGTACACTCCTGACGTCACCAACCAGCCTGTCAGTCGTGACACATAGGTTTTCCTAACAGCTCCAGAGCGTTTTCCTCAGGATTGCTGATATGCAATCCAAAGTAATCCAAAGCAATCCAAAGCAATCCAAAGTAATCCGAAGCAATCCAAAGCAATCCGAAGCAATCCAAAGCAATTCGAAGCAATTCAAAGCCATCCGAAGCAATGCAAAGCAATCCAAAGCAATCCAAAGCAATCCGAAGCAATTCAAAACAATGCAAAGCAATCCAAAGCAATCCGAAGCAATCCAAAGTAATCCAAAGCAATCCGAAGCAATCCGAAGCAATCCGAAGCAATCCAAAGCAATCCAAGCAATCCGAAGTAACTCAAAAGGCATTTCCGGTCTTTTTTTAAGCGATCGTTATGATAATACGCAACTTCTAATCGGTCAGTTCTTGGGATAGATCCGCCTCCAGAACCAGACGCTGTCTGCTTGTCCTTCATAATTTTGATACCGATTCCTGTAAAATTACAGCGATCATTTCAAATGACACCGGAAACGTCCTTCGGATTGCGTTGGGTTGCTTCGGATTGCTTTGAATTGCTTTGGATTGCTTTGGATTGGTTATCCATAGTCTGGGAAACCCGCCTCTAGGTTACAGGCAGTGTGGGGATGGGCAGGCGTAGTCTCCACAGAGCTCAGTGCCTGTGTGTCTGGCAAGGACAGACCTAAACTGGAATGGAAAGGGTTGGAATGGAATGAAATAAAATGGAATGGAAAGGGTTGGAATGGTATGAAATGGAATGGAAAGGGTTGGAATTGAATGGAACGGAAAGAAATTCAACTCGGCTTGTACAGAAGAGTGTGCCACCATATCAAAAGCCTATGCATGGGGAAATCGTGTCGTGAGAATTCACCACATTTCCCCTCACAATCAGTCCAACGACCCTCTGGAGGACATTGTACAGGTTGAGCACCGAGATCATGCCGAGATTATGCGGTGTGCCTGACTAGACACTGCAGTGCATGTCGAGCCTATCTATGGGCGCCTCTCAGGTCATGCGACAGCTTGGGAAAGGGGTCACTAAACCGAACTGCGCAGGCGTGGTGTGACGGAGGTGCTGAACTTCTCTCTGCTTCAGGGCCGGATCTAGGGGGGGTGCTGGGGGTGCTCACCCCCCCCCCCCCAAAAAAAAAAAAAAAAAAAACCTCCGTGGCAGCCGGGAGTTGGGGGAAGGAGGGGGGGGGGGGGGGGGGGGGGGTTGCTCAAATATGTTGATCTACTTCCCACCTCATCGGATATCGGCACACTTTGCTTGGTAGCAGAGACAGTATAGTTAGTAAAAAGCTTGGGAAGGAGGGGGGGGGGATAAAAGATGCTGGGCCCAGATGCTGTACTACTCTCCACTTGGTATAAGCACACTCTACTTGGCAGCCAAGGTAGCTGGGGAGGGAGGGGGGGGGGGGGGGGGGGGGTGCTGCTATAATTAAGATGCCTTCCTTTTGCTACTCGCACAGACAAATCAAACCCGGGCAGAGACAGGAAGAATCTGTGACCAAACAAAAACTCTTGGAAATGACCGCACTGCCAGATTGCACAGATTTGCACCATTTTTCTCAAAATTTTCCGGGGGGGCATGCCCCCGGACCCCCCTAGAGGGGCGTGCCTGCTTCGCAGGCACGCACTCGTGGCTTCGCCACTTCGATGAGAAGACCCTAAAACAATTTTAAGCACCCCCCCTCAAAAAACTTTGATCCGGCCCTGTGCTTGGAGATCCATCTCTTCCGCTTCATGAATTCAATGTTAAGACCCCATTCTGGCCACTGTATTGGGTCCATCGCAGCGATAACAAAAAGATTTAACAATTCTTTCGTCCCATCATCACTAAGAATGATGAACATCAGCCTACATCGAGGGGAGAACAACTGTGAGCAACCGTCCTAGCTTAGGGCAGTCTGTGTCCATCAGGGAGTGTTGGGACTTCGATGTGCTACTGCTTCTTCAAACCACTGGTCCTGTGAATAACGTGTAGTTTCTTGGACTCGTTTGCATTTTACCACTCTATTGCATTGAATAGATTATATCCGGGTTCTTTCAGTTTGCACCCATGCGAATGAAATTGTTGATTTATAATCATGTACCCACGTGAATTTGTTTTCTTTTCTTGTCGATCTTTTTTCCTTCTTTTAAAGTAAAGATGTCTGTTATTGTGTTGTCTTTGTGCCATACGTGAATACTCTGATTTAGATTGATGTAGTTGTAAGCTGACGTCTTTGAGTTTTAAGATTGGTGTTAATCTGCTGTGATGCACCAATACATTTCCTTAAGGACGAATAAAGGTTGCCTGTCTGCCTGCCTGCCTGCCTGCTGCCTGCCTGCCTGCCTGCCTGCCTCTCTCTCTGTCTGCCCGCCTCTCTGTCTGCCTGCCTGCCTGCCTGCTTGCCTGTGTGTTCCCACCACCACCACTACCACCACCCCTCTCCCCGCGTGTGTGAGAGCAAAGCACTGTTCTGGCTGCTTTCCGAGGACTGATCACCCAAAACACAGCAGGACCAAGTAGACTGTAGTTCGTGCCTGCCTGCCTGCCTGTAGCGGCCACAACAGTAACCTGGCCAAAACAGTAACCGGAAGTCATCGCAGAGTTATCTGCGAGGGACGTGCTTTATGCAATTTACCGCTCCTGCACCTGTTCTTCGCATGGAATATATTCCGACAAACGACGCATTAGTTGCTTTACGAGGTTTTGGTGCATTTGTGTAGTTTAACACATGATGTAGCGTTCAAAAAAGTTTTTCCCCGTGTAAAGCCGTCTCCCCTGCCGGAAATAATATGGGAGTCACCTCCCTGTAGTCTATTTGTAGTCTGGTTTTATAAAACGCGACCGTTGACTGACTTGGCACGCCCGGGGAGTTATGCTAAGATCCGGCCGCGTTAATATATCTGCGTTTTGTGACAAACGTCTTGCTCGGCGGTACTGTACTCCGTGCACCTTAACGGTGCGCGTGATTCGGGTGTAATCTTAAGCTAAACGACGTTCCGAATGTTTCCGACTTCGACCATTTCAGCAGCGCCAATAAACGTCGTTTAGCTTAAGATTACACCCGAATCACGCGCACCGTTAAGGTGCATGGAGTACAGTACCGCCGAGAAAGACGTTTGTCACAAAACGCAGATATATTTACGCGGCCGGATCTTAGCATAACTCCCCGGGCGTGCCAAGTCAGTCAGGCGGAGTGGCGGGTTCCGTCTCTTTTTAGAGTGGAATTCTCAGCACGTCCCGAGCAGATAACTCTGCGATGACTTCCGGTTACTGTTTTGGCCAGGTTACTGTTTTGGCCGCTACACTGCCTGCCTGCCTTGTGATGAGTTGGCCTCATCACCTGCTGTAAATTTCAAGTGCTTTGAAAATGCACACTGCCTCTTTGCAGAATGTTCCACCTGTTCGTGAGATTTAGACTTCCTTTTCGCGATCTTGACGATAGTTGAAAATGAAGCGTGGGGTGTCGATTAAAATATGGCAGCAAGGGTGAATTGCTACGTGTTTAGGCCTATTTCGTGTTTAGTTTGTGTTACTTGTATCACTTCTTTTAATGATGGATGGATGGATGGATGGATGGATGGATGGATGGATGGATGGATGGATGGATGGATGGATGGATGGATGGAAGGATGGATGGATGAATGGATGAATGGATTTTTACGGCCTATATCAGCGCTTTACAAGCTATGTAAGGCCACTGAGCACGAAAAGCACAAAAATAGTTTAGAGTAAGCGCAAATCAAGTCACGGTGTCCCCAGTTTTTCGCCTCTTACGAATCGCGTAGGAGACGCGGTGAGTCTATTCTGACCCCCAACCCACAGAGAGCTTAAGAATTGGAGCTAAAATGCCACTGGATATCCCCTCGGCTGTCTCATAGTTGTATGCGGCAGAGCTGTGTTAATGCTGTGCTGAATTGCGTCATTTTCTACGAAATAGGCCAGATCATGTTGTCCAGTGGTGATTGTGGTCCTTAAAGGCAACTTCACTCTGGCAACTCGATTGCTTGCCATACATTGCTTCGTGTGCGTTGTCGGTTGAAAGCAACTGGCATTCCAAGCAACTTTCCATGCCACCAGCAACTGAGTTGCTCGTGTTAAAACCTGTTCTAGTTTTGGGGGCAGTGGCGTGCCACTCCAGCCACTCTCTGTGAATCCACCAATCACCGGGCGACTTTAGAGCCTCGTTCTCGCGTTCTCGCGACTATTGCAATATTAAATGGCGGAGATGTCTACGGTTCGCACAGAAAACGCTGTATTTGGGGATACGAGAAACCCATCCAAAGAAAATGTAAGCCATGAACAGCATTAATTTATCAAAGCTGTATGTTGAATCCATCAATAGGTCGTGAAAGCTCCTACATTTTACAAATGGAAATGCAGGTCAACGCATCTACAACGCGAAGCATAGATCTGTTGACATTGTGTACAAAGCTAGTGTTGTCTGATACCACGAATACGATACATTTAAATTGCATCTGTGTTATGAAAATACTGTTCAGATTAAATTGATTAATTAATTGAGGCCCAACCAGCTGCAACAATTCCTGAAAATGTTCATGGCTCATTTGAAGGAAAGTTCTTGTTGCCTTGAGATCCTCGTTGAGGAGCTCTTGTAGCAGACACGAGTAGGCACCACGCCTTGGTCGTTTTGTCAACCATTCACGAGACCAACACGATCTTTTTCTCTTTTTACTTTGCTTAGATGACGAAGTACTGTCGCCATCGTCACTCTAAGTTTCAGTCATGCTAGGGCAAGCCTTCGAGGGAGAGATGCAGAGCGTCTTGAGTGCAAGCGCGGGAATTAATACGCTTCCATAGATACAACGTGGCGAGAGGTGAAAGGTCCATGTGGCAGGCAATGCTGGAGACTGAGCTCGCACACGCTTTCACGAAGCAATGTATGGCAAGCAATCGAGTTGCCCGAGTGGAGTTGCCTCGTGTGCAGAGAGGCCTTTATCCGTCCGACGACTTGTGGTCGTGCTGGTGGCAGGTCTGGGGTGTGCTACTGCTAGTGGGTTCGTAGTCATAGTTTTTTCTGCAGTTTTGTGAGTATTTTTTGTTGTTGTTTTTGTGTGCTGTTGTTATTGTTTTGGGGGAGAGCTTTACCTGTTATTATTAGTTTTAAGACTTGTCCGTCGATATATGCTAACTTCTTTGTCTATGAATCAAGTCTCTCTCTCTCTCTCTCACACACACACACAGAGTGTACTCCCAGCTTGTATTTACAGTGTGCACTACTCACTTGGCGTTGAGCACAGAGCTACTCCGATAAACAAACAACAGAGTCCATGGTTACAACAATACTCTTTATTCTATAAAATAAATAATGAACAGTGGGCAAAGGCTGGTGCCCAGTTTGCTTTTTTCCCCCCCTCCTTCTTCCTTTCTGTTTCAGTCAAGCTGTACATCGGAAGCCCCAACAGACAGCCCAGAAAACCCGAGAGACGAACACACAGATCCCCCCCACCCCCCATAACTCCTGGGTAGATTAGTGGTGGCACCAGCAATACCTTTTTATTGGATGCTCTTTTCTAGAACAAGTCTGCCAGCATGGAGGTTACATGTCCCAGTGTTTTCTGCCTCTCTGCCTTTATTCTTCTCTTTCTACCCTCTCTGGCTCTGTGGTTTGTTTCCGATAGGTTCAATACATGTGTACATGTAAGTGAGATGCATGTGTGTGTGTCTGCAGGTGTGTGTAAGCAAAGGGGTGCGCGCATGTGTGTGTATCTGTGCGTGTGCCAGAGTATGCAATAAGCACAAAAGTTGTGGTCTACCCTCACTGCCATGGGACCTAAGCATGAGAGTCAGAGTTTCCATTTTATTTTTGGCGCCACTGACGCCTCATCCAAAATCAATGGACTACAACATACATCCATGCATGAGCGCATGTGCGTGTGTGCGTATATGTGTGCACGCACACACGTTCCTGCCTATCAAGGTCAGTCTTGTCTTGACAGCACTCATTGCATGTCCATCCATCTTGACTTCATTGGTCATCTACCAGAGCACAGCTGGCCACAACAGCATGGCAAGCACACACACATCTACGTGCACATACACACACACGTGTACATGCATGCATACACATACATGCAATTACTAAGAGAAGTAGAAATAAATTGCAGGGAATGCTTAGGATAGTGAGACAAACTCAGAAAGCATGGTACTTTTTCCAGTTTTCAATGGTACTTTAATGCTGAGGATTGGAGGGAGGGAGGGAAAGAGAGAGGGACAGGGAGGGAGGGAGGGAAAGAGAGAGAGAGGGACAGGGAGGGAGGGAGGGAAGGACAGGGAGAGGGAGGGACAGGGAGGGAGGGAATGGAGAGAGATGGAAGAGAGAGGGAGGGAAAGAGAGAGAGAGGGACAGGGAGGGAGGGAGGGAAAGAGAGAGAGGGACAGGGGGCGGGAGGGAGGGAGGGAGAGAGGGAGGGAGGGAGGGAGGGAGGGGAAGGGAGGAAGGGAGGGGGAGGGAGGGAAAGGGAGAGAGAGGGACAGGGAGAGAGGGAGGGAGGGAGGGAAAGGGAGGAAGGGAGGGGGAGGGAGGGATGGAAAGAGAGGGAGGGAGGGAAGAGAGGGAGGGAGGGAGGGAGGGGGGGAGGGAGGGAGAGAAGGAGGGAGAGAAGGAGGGAGGGAGGGAGGGAGGGAGGGCAGAGAAAGAGAGACAGAGACAGAGAGATACAGTGACAAAAAGACTGACTGACTGACAGGGAGAGGAAAGAAGAGACATTGAGAAAGCCAATTTTCTTTGTAAGTGACAGGGGCAATGGAGATCTACGAGACAATAGGAGAGGAGGGACCGTCGTTTTGGCGGGATCACATCACTCCTCCAATGCCATGTAAACACAACCCTAAAATTATGTAACACACATGCACGCACGCACGCATGCACACACACACACGCACACACACACAAGCACACAGCATTTGTGAATGCCCATGCTTCATGTGCACCCCTTTATAAAAATAATAACTTCAAAACTTACTTTTTCATAAAAAGCATCCATTTTGGCTAAAACCAAAACCGAAGAAAAGCCTCCTTGTATAATTAAAGAAAAGGTCAGAATTTCAGCCTGTGTCTTGTGACAGTACAATTGTTCAAACCAAGGCTGCACGGTGTTAGAATTGGCATGACGCTACGTCATGGCTGCCGAGCTAGCAGTGAACAGTTCAACACAGTGTAGCACATCTTGCTCTTTCTCATCCATCCCCTCCTACCCCCCACCCCCCACCCCCCTTCCCACCTCATCCTCCCCACTGTAAGAAAGGGGTGTGTAGATACACACAGCCACTCCTCATGACCTGGGAACACACTGTTAGCGCAGTGCGCGTGCCACATGACACAGTAGCACACTGCCACTGCACAATACAGCACTGACAGTACACATCACGAACAGCTCCCATACACAATTATGGCTGGAGAAAAATCACAACAGTAGATACGCAACGGGTGGGACAGGCGAGCACCGACAAGTGTGCGCAAACTGTACACCGTCAAATCTGGCTGTGCAGCGTCAAACTGTGCAGTACTGTGCTGTACGTACCTGCTCCTCACAATCAGGACTGCACAGCGCACAGTCACAGACATACAGCAAGGTCAGTGCTGTATGTTACAAGGTCAAGGGCGCACAGCTCAAGGTCAGAGGTCAAGTCCTTGACTCGGCACATTGAGTAGATGATTCAGCACGTGTGTGGAGACAGCACAGCCTGTACACACTACAGCGAACAATGTCTGGCAACCAACATTAAAGAACACATTCTGTTCCATATGTCCCACCGACCCTCAGGCCCGAAACAATTTTCACATCAAAGGCTTCCGTAATGCATTGAATCAGCAGGTGTCTGCTCTTTTAAAAGTTCATGTCAGTGGTTAAAAAATAAAAAATTCACACTACTAATAATAACCATGATTGTGCTTAATTAAAACATCATGAACTTCAGCACTGTAAAAATCACTCCTCCGGCACTTGAAGATCGCAATGTCAAACCGCAAAATGGTCTGTTTCATTGAAAGCATCCATAATTCAATTTCACTCAACAAACATCAATGTACACATAACACGATTTACACCAAAACAGAAAACCATCACAAAAAACAGCAAAGCACAAGCACAGGCATAAACCATCTTGACGGGCCACTCCAATATAAAACATAACTTATGTCATGACTTCAAAGGAGGAGATGAATAACTCTGCAAGTATGATTCGTCAGCGACAGAAACACCTCCAGTGATATGCTGGGAGGAGCCCGTCTTCACAACACCAAGCCTCCACCACCGCCACGCAGTGTTAGCCATGTTGCTCTGCGTAGTCTTCCAGACTTGGAATACCTTCTGGCACTCCGTAATACTCATCACAGATGCGTCTCCCATCGCTCCAGCGAACTTTCAAGCCGTAGCCCAAGGCCACACATTGTGCCATGGTCATGCCACTTCGTCCCGTGTCACTGGGCCAGTCTCAGCCACGATGGTCTCTGGTACCTCGGACTCTATGCCGATCCTAAAGAGAGAAACGCTTCACGGCTCTCCCTGCAACATGTCCTGGGCAAGGATTTGCCTCCAGAGCCATCGATGTTAACAGGGATCCTATGTTCACTAGGGCACATAGCCTCACTCCCCTTTTTGTACAGCAGTCTCTCTGTTAGCCTGCACCTGTCGCCACCTGTCCTCGTTGCAGTCTCTGTTTATGTCCATCTGTCAGTGTGTCTGTCCATGTTTGTCCGTGTCTGTCCATCTGTGTGTCCTTTCATCAGTCACCATTTGTGTGTCTGTCTCTCAGTCCCTTCATACATCTATCTGTCCACAGCGTCTGTCCATTCATCCATCCCCCGTTGTTATCTATGTGTCTGTTCATATACCTCCACTGTCTGTCTGCGTACAACTGCACAGACAGCAGAGAGCTGGAAGGCTTGCATCTTCATCTCATTGTCCTCCTCATCTTTATCCCGTCTCCAGCTGGCAGGATGTACAGAGCCAGGCATTGAATCTGTATGGCCAGCACTCACCCCATGTCCTCAAGCACACAATGATTAGAGCGCTCTCTCTCCCTGGGCCTCTCTCTCTCTTTCTCTCTCTGTCTCTCTGTCTCTCTCTCTCTCTCTCTCTCTCTCTCTCTCTCTCTCTCTCTCTCTCTCTCTCTCTCTCTCTCTCTCTCTCTCTCTCTCTCTCTCTCTCTCTCTCTCTCTCTCTCTGTGAGAGGCAGTAGGCACAATGGTAAGTCACCACACAGCAGCTCAAGGCTGGGCTGTCATCAGTGTTCAGGCATGGTGAAGTTGAGAGGGGGGATGGAGAAGGACTGGTGGGGGTTGGGGGGGAAGGGGCTCTGGAAGGAGGGGTGCTGGCCGTGGGCCAGCAGCGACATGGACATGGAGTTGTGCAGCAATTGCTGCTGGCCTGGGTGTCCGCGGTTGTGGTACAGACCCCCACCCTGATGCGCAGCGGGGGCGTGTGACAGTCCCGAGGGGTCCACGACACCACCCTGAGGGGGCAGCAGGCTGTTGGCGTGGTGGGGGTGAGCATGGGGGTGGTGGTGGGGGTGGTGTGAGAATTTGAGGGGCGATGCACCCAGCGAGTCAGACCCTGGCCCTGAGCCGTTCATCTCTGAGAAGAAGTTGAGGGGGAAGTTTGGGGGAGGCAGGTGGGGGCCAGAGTGGGGGGGGAGCTGGGAGGGGCCCCCCGACACAGGGGAGGTGTTGAATCCTGGCTGGAAGTTCAGACCCAGGCCATTCTGCCCTGCCCTTCCCCCTGCGAAGAGGTAGCCGCCCCCCAAGTCACCCTTGGACCCCGACCCCGACTTGCCCCTTGCTGGGGGGTTGGAGTGGGAAGGGAAAAGGTTGGAGGCCAAGAAGGGTGGGGTGGGGTCGCCCCCCTGGGTGGGGGCTCGGGGAGGGGAGGAAGGCATTTGGAGCTGGAGGAAGGGGGTGTCGAAGATGGAGTGGGCAAGATTGGTGTCCAGCTCCATCCCCATGTAGCTCGGTCCCAGTGATGTTGCCGATGCAGACGAAACCTTCACTGCCTTCTTTCCACCACTGGGCTTGCTGGCACGGGCCGACGACGAAGGTTTGGAGCGGGTCGGGGCAGGGGCGGCGCCCTGGTGAGCGGGTGGGAGGCTGCCATGCAAGGCCGAGGGCGGAAGTCCAGTGAGGGGGGCAGCCTTGCCTTTGTTCTGACCACTGTCCGACTGCTTGCGGCCGTCCTGCCCTGCCTGTGAAAACTGCCCCCTGCAGTCCCTGGAGTACTGCCCACCTGCTCCTACAAACTGACCTGCAGGGCTCAAGAACATGGCAGAACTTGCAGTGAAGGTCGGGTCGAAGGTGTGGCGGGAATGGGCAGGACGGGCCTCCGCCCCGGGGTTGTGGTGGTGCAGGGGTGACGTGTGCAGGACGGACGAACCTCCTTGGAAGGAGGGCGAGCCGTAGAATGCCGGGGCAGAAGGCTGAGAGTGGGCAGGGGGGCCGGACTTGCCTGCCAGGCCACAGGACGAAGGCTCCTGGGCTCCACTCTCTCCACAGCTGGACAGGTCCCCCAGGGGAAAGCCAAAGGGCTGCCCCGCATGGCCGGCCCCTCCCTGCCTGCCTGCCCCCCCATGGTGGTGAACTTGGCCTGCGTTGCCCTGCTGGCAGCCTGGGGCAGAGAGGAGTGGGTAACCCAGGGCGAAGGTGAAGGGCTGGCTGGCAGAACTCGTCAAACCCATGCTGCTCATCAATGATGGAGGCAGCGAGGACTGGAGCGGCGAGGCTGACGAGGTGATGTTCATGCCGATGCTGGTGAAGTTGAAGTCCAAGGGTGCAAGGCGGCCGCCCTGGGAGGAGGGTTGTCTTCCAGACTGCTGCACAAAGTTCTCTGCAGAGAAAATGCCACCTCTGGGGGCGGAACGGGGAGGAGAGGGGTCATTCTGCTTGCCAGAGCTCCGAGGCACGTGGGACAGTTTGGGCGCTGAGGCAATGGCAACTCCATCTGAACTGCAGGCAGACATGAGCATGTTGACGCCCACTCCACACGGAGGGCGCAGCGTGGCTGCCGAGCTGTGTGGGGGCGAGTGGAAGGGGGGCATGGACTGGCAGCCCTGAGAGGAGGGGGGCATTGAGGGCAAGCTGACGGGGGGAGGGGAAAAGGGGCCAGGCACTGAGCGCAGGGGCGGGGGCTGGGGCTGGGATGGAGGGCGACTGGCAGGGGGGCGAGAGGAAGGTCGGGGCTGGTTGGACAGGGCAGATCCCGGTCTTTGAGGGGCATTATGGGGGGAGGTTTGAGGAGGCATAGAGGGGGAAGGCGTCTGGAATTGGGGAGTGGTTTGGGGGGTGGATGTGGGGGGGACGGGGGAGGGCATCGAGGTGGGAACCTCCATACTCTTGCCACCAGGACTTCCCATCCCACCCACGCTGTGGGAGAGGGAGGAGTGTGGGGGGGAGCAAAACGCCTGCTGTGGGGGATGGTGGGGGGTGTTGGGCTGGCTGCAGACAGGAGAGGGTTGCTGCTGCTGACAGGGGGATGGCTGAGGGGGGTGGGGCGACTGCTGGGGAGGGTGGGGCGACTGCTGGGGAGGGTGGGGCGAATGCTGTGGAGGATGGGGGGACTGCTGTGAAGGATGGGGGGACTGTTGAGGGGGGAGGGGCGACTGCTGAGGGGGGAGGGGCGACTGCTGAGGGGGGAGGGGGGAAGATAAGGGGGGCGACAGTTCAGGGATGGGGGTCATGACCAGGTGAGGGGTCGGGGATTTTAGATGGTGGGAAAACGGGGAGGAGAGGGGGTTGGGGGGCGTCACAAGACCCTTGCGTTGGGACATGCGGGGGGTGTTGAGGGGCCGAGAGGGGCCAGGGGGGGTGCGGCTCTGGCTGGCCAAGGGGGGCAGGTTTTCCGATGCCAGCGTGGAGGCCACTGAGGGACCCAGCTTGCCGGGGGAGGGCAGGTGCAGTGTAGCCGAGCTCTGGGAGCAGGAGGGAGGGGGCGTGCGGGAGACGGGAGGGGGCGAGACGTTCCTGGAGTAGCTAGACCCCATGTCAGGCATGGGGGTCAGGGGGGGCAGGGAGGGGGTCAGGGGGCATATGTACTGACAAAGGGGAGACAGGCTCCTCCGGGTCATGGCCATACTGCTGGGGGAGGGGATGCTGCGTGAGGAGAGAGCGTGGGAGGAAGTAGGGGCACTGCTGGAAGCGAAGACTCCACCAGAGGAGGCACCGTCAGAAGCAGTGATGGCAGTGGTAGAGGTAGCAGTGGAAGAAGAGGAGGCCATGGCAGAAGACGAGGTGATGAAAGAGGAGGCTACCATGGCAGAGTGAGCACTACTTGAGGTGGCAGTGCCAGTGGAAGTGGAAGTGGAGGTGGATTTGGAAGCAGCAGCATTCTTGGAAGTGGAGGACTGGCCACTGCCAGAAGTCTTGGCCTTCTTCTTCTTGCTCTTGGAGGGCGCTTTCTCTGGGACAGGGCGGGGAGCTGCCGGGGTGGAATCCACCCCGCGACCCGAGAGAGGGCGGCTGGGTGGAGTCTTGAGGTCGGGGGGCGGGCTGTCGTCCATGAAGTCATACACAGACAGGGCGTTGGAAGGGGGTGCAGGCGAGGGGGGCACTGGTGCCAAGGAGTGGGCAGTCTTGGACTTGCTCTTCTTGCTTCTGCTGCCCTCCGACTCGCCTCCATCCGTCTTGCGCTTGCTGGCCTTGCTGCGCTTGCTGGCAGGGGGGTCAGGGGTGGGCTGGGCGGGGGGCGGGGGAGGGGGCTGCGCAAGGGCGGGAGCTTGCTGGGGGGTGGGGGAGGGGGCAGGGGGATCCAGAGTGTCCAAGATTGTGTGGACCTCGTTGGCGTCAAACTCGATGGTGTCAGGAATCTCCATCATGGTCTCAGGCCCTGACACGGAGGGGGGCGGCAGGAGCAGGGCGGAGGGGGGCAAGTAGTCCACCACTGCCCCCTCGATGGGCGAGTCCGCGCCCGACATGGAGGTGGGCAGCGAGACCAGGGGCGTGACCTCTGTGGTAATGGGGACCGAGGTCACTTGCTCCATCATCGCCATGGTAACGGTTATGGATGTTGGCGCCAGCTGCTGTGGGTCAGTGGCTGCAGACACCTGGACAGAGAGAGAGAGAGAAAGTCAGAACAGTCTTGTGCAGAGACTGGGGTAGCACTTCATTTACCGGGCCACGCTGGTGGACTTGTCCAATGAAAGAGGTGCTTGAAGTCACCACGTGACGGGCCACATCACCCCATTGGCCGAGATTAGCCAGGCGCCACTCTGCCCACTGAAAAGCGCAGACCCTGTGTCCGTACGACGTTGTCCTACTTCTGCAACTTGAACCAAGCAATGGAATTACACTTATGATAGGTAAGTTTAAATTAGAAAACAACATTTCTGACATCTGCACACTTTGCCCGAATTATACAACGCCAAACACAAATATCCTACCGCTTATCGTGCATTCAAATGACGCAGAATCACACGTGGGCACCTATCCTAATTAATATTCATGAGATTTGGCGCCTGGCTGCAAATCTCAGCCAATGGGGTGATGTGGCCCGTCACATGGTGACGCACGTCAACTTCAAGCACCCCTTTCCTTGGACGAGTCCACTAGCGTGGCCCGCTAACCGAAGGCTTTCAGAGACTGGTACAGGCAGAAGGCAGGTAAATAGCACCCTGAAGTCAGAGATGTTAGAGGTGAAATCAAAGAAGACAAAATTATCATGCACTTTCATCACAAACAATGAACATCCTATTGTGAGCATGACCACACACATTCAACTCCATATTGGTTAGGTATCGGTCACAAGACACGTACTACTGGGGTGGATACTCTTCAGTCAAAGTTATTGTTGCTGTATCCATTTCCATTTTTAGGACTTTGAAATAAAATTTACTCATGAGTGAAGGTAGCAATAAAACAATGCTTACCCTCACAATCTGGATTCGACAGACAGACAGACAGACAGACAGACAGACAGACAGACAGACAGACAGACAGACAGACAGACAGACAGACAGACAGACAGACAGAGACAGACAGACACAGACAGACAGACAGACAGACAGACAGACACATAGACACACAGACAGACAGACACATAGACACACAGACAGACAGACACATAGACACACAGACAGACAGACAGACAGTCAGGCAGGCAGGCAGACAGACAGACAGACAGACAGACAGACACACAGACAGACAGACAATGAGGAACAGTAAGATACACACAGACAGAGACAGGCAGATGGAGACAAGACACAGACAAACACCACACAACACAGACACACAGACAAACACCACCCAACACAGACACACAGACAAACACCACACAACACAGACACACAGACAGACACACAGACAGAGACAGGCAGGTGGAGACAAGACACAGACAAACACCACACAACACAGACACACAGACAGACACACAGACAGAGACAGGCAGATGGAGACAAGACACAGACAAACACCACACAACACAGACACACAGACAGACACACAGACAGACACACAGACAGACACACAAACAGACACACAGACAGACACACAGACACACAGACAGACACACAGACAAACACCACACAACACAGACACAGGGAGGTCTACAGAGCACCAACACTCACCTGGGGGAGGACAGAATCAGAGCTGGAGGTCAGGGGGTGCAAGGGCAGTGTCTGGGGGGCTGAGCTCACCACCGTCGTCTCCTCCCCCTCTCCTGGGCTGGCGTTGTCCTCGTCAATCAGGAGTCGGTTCTCTTGCTCCTCCTCACCGCCGAGACCACCAAGAGGCGATGCGCCAGCCTCAAAGATGGAGGCGGTGGCCTTGGCCAGGATGTCTGTTGCCTCCTCAACCACCGACGCCGACACCTCTCCACCCATGGACGAGGACGACGCGTCGCCTCCAAGGGACGAGGAAGATGCCTGGTTCTGGAAGGAGGGTGACGACGACATGACGACGGAGGTGGGCGAGGACCAGGTGGAGTTCATGGGGGGAGGGGCTGTGGTGGAGGCGATGCTCTGAGCGTTGCTGCTGGAGGGCCGGGGTTGGATGGAGCGCTGGCCCTTCTTGCCGCCAGATTTCTTGCTCCCTCCCACCGACGCGGGTGTGGTGGTCACCACGGAGATCTGGGCGGTGGTGGTGGGGTTGCTTTGCAGCTTCCGTAGCACGCGCAAGGTGGCAGGGTCCACCTGGACCGTTTCTCCGTCGATCACAAGCACCACCCCCTCCCCCCCTCCATCCATCGTCAGGGGTGCTGCCCCAGGAGTCAGAGCGAGGCCAGCAAGACCAGGAACCATGGCAGCCGTCCCAGATGACAGCCCAGACATGTTTCCCAGCAACACCTGCCCAACAGAGAGCAACTTGCAGACACCAACAGATGATGATGGTGGTGATGGTGGTGGTGATGATGATGATGATGATGATGATGATGATGATGATGATGATGAAGATGGTGACGATGATAATGGTGATGGTAGTGGTGATGATGGTGATGGTGGTGATGGTGAAGATGATGATGATGATGATGATGATGGTGGTGATGATGGCGGTGCTGATGATGGTGATGATGATGATGATGGTGATGATGATGATGATGATGATGATGATGATGATGATGATGATGATGATGATGATGATGATGATGATGGTGATGGTGATGATGATGGTGGTGGTGGTGGTGGTGGTGATGATGATGATGATGATGATGATGATGATGATGATGATGATGATGATGATGGTGATGATGATGTTGATGATGATGATGATGATGATGATGATGATGATGATGATGATGATGATGATGATGATGATGATGATGATGATGATGATGATGATGATGATGGTGGTGGTGGTGGTGGTGGTGGTGGTGGTGATGATGATGATGATGATGATGATGATGATGATGATGATGATGATGATGATGATGATGATGATGAAGGCAATGGTGATTGATGGTGATTGATGGTGATGATGATGACGGTGATGATGATGGTGATGATGATGGTGATAGGGATGGTGATTGGTGATGATGATGATGAAGATGAT
>JAWQFJ010000893.1:137587-149011 GCA_034096865.1 Theodoxus fluviatilis | reverse complement strand
CTCCCTCCCTCTCTCCCTCCTCCCCTCCTCTTCCCCCCTCCTCCCTCTCCCTCCCTCCCTCTCCCCCTCCTCTCTCCCTCCTCTCTCCCTCCCTCCCTCCCTCCCCTCTCCCTCCTTCCTCTCCCTCCTCTCCCCTCCCTCTCCCTCCCTCTTCCTCCACCCTCCTTCTCCTCCCTCTCTCCCTCCCCCTCTTCCCTCCCTCCTCCCCTCTCCCTCTTCCCCATCCCTCTCTCCCTCCCTCTCTCCCTCCTCCCTCTCCCCATCCCTCTCCTCCCCTCCCTCTCCTCTTCCCCTCCCTCCTCTCCTCCTCTCCCTCCCTCTCCCCTCCCTCTTCCCCTCCCTCTCTCCCCTCCCTCTTCCCTCCTCCCTCCTTCCCTCCCTTCCCTCTCCTCCCTCCTCTCCCCTCCTCCTCCCCTCCCTCTTCCCCTCCCTCTCCCCCTCCCTCCTTCTCCCTCCCTCTCCTCCCTCCTCTTTCCCCTCCCTCTCCCCACCTTCTCCCCTCCCTCTTCCCTCCCTCTTCCCTCCTTCTTCCCTCCCTCTTCCCCATCCCTTCTCTCTCCCCCTCCCTCCTCCCTCCCCTCCCCCCTCTTCCCTCTCCCTCTTTCCCCCTCCTCTCCCTCCTTCTCTTCCCTCCTCTTCTCCCTCCTCCCCTCCCTCCCCTCTCCTCCTCCCCTCTCCCCCCTTCCTTCCTCTCTCCTCCCCCTCTCCCTTCTCCCTCCTCCTCTCCCCTTTCCCTCTCCCTCTCCCCTTTCCCTCACCCTCTCCCCCTCCCCCTCTCTTCCCTCCCTCTTCTCCCCTCCCTCCTCCCTCCCTCTCCTCCCTCTTTCCCCTCCCTCTCTTCCTCTCCTTCTCTTCCCCTCTTCCCCTCCCTCTCTTCCCTCCATACCTTCTCCTCCCTCTCTCCCTCTCCCTTCTCCCCTCCCCTTCCCCTCCCTCTTCCCTCTCCCTCTCTCCCTCCTCCCCTCTCTCCCTCCCTCCTTCCCCTCCATCTCTCCCTCCCTCCCTCTCTCCCCTCCCTCTTCCCCCCTCCCCTCTTCCCTCCTCCCCTCTTCCCTCCCTCTTCCCCTTCCCTCTTCTCCCCTCCCCCCTTTCCCCCTCCCTCTTCCTCCCCTCTTCCCCTCCTCTCCCCTCCCTCCTCCCCTCCCTCTCCCTCTCCCTCTCCCCTCTCCCTCTTCCTCCCCTCTTCTCCCCTCCCTCTCCCCTCCCTCTTTCCCCTCCCTCCTTCTCCCTCCCTCTTCCTCCCCTCCCTCTCCCTCCTCTTCCTCCCCTCTCCCCATCCCTCCTCCCTCTCCCTCCTCTCCTTCCCTCTCTCCCCTCCTCCTCTTCCCTCTCCCTCCTTCCCTCCCCTCTTCCCTCCTCCCTCTCTCCCCATCCCACTTCTCCCTCCCTCCTCTCCCTCCTCCTCCCTCTCCCTCCTTCCCTCCCTCTCTTCCCCTCCCTCTTCCCCTCCCTCTTCCCTCTCCCTCTCCTTCTCCCTCTCCCCTCCCTCTTCCCTCTCCCTCTCTCTCCTCCCCCTTCTCCCTCTCCCTCTCCCCTCCCCTTCTCCCCTCCCTCTTCCTTCTCCCTCTCTCCCTCTCCCTCTTCCCTCCCCTCTTCCCCTCCTCTTCCCCCTCCCTCCTCCCCTCCCTCTTCCTCATCCCTCTCTCCCTCCCTTCCCCTCCCTCTTCCCTCCTCCCTCTCCCTCTCCCTCCTTCCCTCCCTCTCCCTCCCCTTCTTCCTCTCCCTCTTCCCTCTCCCTCTCTCCCCTCCCTCTCTCCTCCCTCCTTCCCCTCCTCTTCCCCTCCTCTTCCTCCCCTCCCTCCTCTCCCTCCCTCCTTCCTCTCCCTCTTCCCTCCCCTCTCCCTCCTCCCTCTTCCCCTCCCCTCCCCTCCCTCCTTCCCTCTCCCCTCTCTCCCTCTCCTCTTCCCTCCCCTCTCTTCCTCCATCCTCTCCCCATCCCTCTTTCCCCTCCCTCTCCCTCCCCTCTCTTCCCATCCCTCTTCCCTCCCTCCTCTCCCCATCCTCTTCCCCATCCCTCTTCCCTCTCCCTCTTCCCCATCCCTCTTTCCCTACCCTTCTCTTCCACCCCTCTTCCCTACCCTCTTCCCCTCCCCTCTTCCCTCTCCCTCCTTTCCCCATCCTCTTTCCCTCCTCCCTCTTCTCCCTCCTTCTTCCTCCCCCTTCTTCCCTCCCTCTTTCTCTCCCTTCTTTCCCCCCCTCTGTCTTCTCCCTCTTCCCTCCCTCTTCCCCTCCCTCTTCTCCCCTCCCTCTTCCCCCACCCCCTCTTTCCCCATCCCTCTTTCCCCATCCCTCTTTCCTCACCCTTCTTTCCCTATCCCTCTTTCCCCATCCCTCTTTCCCCGTCCCTCTTTCCCTCTCCCTCTTTCCCCATCCCTATTTCCCCACCCCTCTTTCCCCACTCCTCTTTTCCTCTCCCTCTTTCCCCATCCCTCTTTCTCTATCCCTCTTTCCCTACCCTTCTTTCCCTATCCCTCTTTCCCCCCCCCCTCTTTCCTCATCCATCTTTACCTCTCCCTCTTTTCCCATCTCTCTTTCCCTCTCTCTCTTCCTCATCCCTCTTTCCCTACCCTTCTTTCCCCATCCCTCTTTCCCCTCCCCTCTTTCCCCATCCCTTTTTCCCTACCCTTCTTTTCCCATCTCTCTTTCCCTCTCTCTCTTCACCATCCCTCTTTCCCCATCCCTCTTTCCCTCTCTCTCTTCCCCATCCCTCTTTCCATACCCTTCTTTCCCCATCCCTCTTTCCCCATCCCTCTTTCCCCATCCCTCTTTCCCCATCCCTCTTTCCCCATCCCTCTTTCCCCATCCCTCTTTCCCTACCCTTCTTTTCCCATCCCTCTTTCCCCATCCCTCTTTCCCCATCCCTCTTTCCCTATCCCTCTTTCCCCATCCCTCTTTCCCCATCCCTCTTTCCCTACCCTTCTTTTCCCACCTCTCTTTCCCTCTCCCACTTTCCCCACCCCTCTTTCCCCATCCCTCTTTCCCCATCCCTCTTTCCCTCTCTCTCTTCCCCATCCCTGAGTCGTGGCGACATGCTGCCTTTCTTAGTAAGGCTCTTTAATGCCATATATGATGCTCAAACCTTCCCACGAGAATGGAGCAAATCAATCACTATCCCTCTGCACAAGCAAGGCAACAGGCTCGACCCCTCAAACTACAGAGGTATATCCCTGTTAAGCACTATGAGCAAGCTCTTTACCTCTGTATTAACTAAGCGACTGCATTTATGGGCTGAAGGCAAAGGGAAAATCTGCATGGAACAGGCTGGTTTTAGGACAGGGTATTCTACCGTCGACCACATATTTACGCTACACTGCATGATAAACAGACATGTGTATGGAAGGGGCAGAGGGAAACTATATATAGCATTTGTTGATTATAAAAAAGCCTTTGATTCCGTTGACCGCCAGATCCTCTGGAGTACACTTGCTAAAGCACAAGCCTCTGAAAAATTGATTAATATGCTAAAATCTATGTACGCCCATGTGAAAACTTGTGTCAGATGGAAGGGTAACCTCTCAGAGTTCATTAACTGCCCCATTGGCACAAAACAGGGTGCCTTAGAATCACCGATACTGTTTTCTCTCTACATCAACCAAGTAGCAGACTATGTACGAGAAAACGGTAAACATGGTATTCAAATGTTAAGTGGAAAGTCGGAGCTTTATCTCCTCATATTCGCGGATGATGTGGCACTTCTGTCGACCTCACCCACAGGACTTCAAACCCAGATTAACAATCTTGCTAGTGCGTCACAACGCATTGGCCTAGAAATAAACACAAGCAAGACGAAGGTCATGGTTTTCCGGAGAGGAGGACATTTAGCTCAAGGTGAAAAATGGGTGTTAAATGGGAAACAACTTGAGGTGGTAAACAGCTATAAATATCTGGGTTATATTTTCTCTACAAAACTCTCAACAACAATATCCTTGGACAGTCTGGCTACTACAGCGAAACGAAAAACAATGCATTTGTTTAAATTGATGTGGAGTCTTAAAAACATGAAACCTAAACTATTTTTCCGACTATATGATGCACAAGTTCAGCCTTCTTTACTGTATGCTTCAGAGATATGGGGCCTAAAGGAACACAAACCCATAGAAAAAGCACATATGTTTGCTTGCAAACGTTTCCTAAAGGTGGACTGCAGAACGCCTAACAGCTTGGTATATGGAGAAACGGGAAGGTTTCCTCTCGCCATTAATAGTGCAATGAAAGCTATCAGATACTGGCTAAAACTGACCAAAATGTCTGATGACAGGCTACCTAAGCAAGCCTATCTCATGCTAGCCAATGCAAAGATCCCAGATAAACTCAATTGGGCCAAATCAGTTGAAGATACTTTGTGTAAGGCCGGATATGCATATATCTGGAGGAGCGGAGGCATTACTACTACCGAAAGAAGCTTTCTAAGCAAGCTGAAAATTAGGTTGCTTGATTGTAACAGGCAGACGTGGAACAGCAAAATACACGATAGCGAAAGATTCCGAATGTATAGATCCTTCAAAACTACGTTAGAATGTGAGAAGTACCTAGATTTCATGGATATAAAAAAATTCAGAGATGTACTGATCCGATTTAGATGTGGAGTAAATGAGTTGCGAGGAAATAATCAGTTCTCGCACAGATATAGTGAAGACCAGCAATGCCCCTTCTGTGGTGTAATAGAAAATGAGAAACATTTTTTGTTCGACTGTCCCTTGTACAATGATTTACGTAACAGATACATTAAGGAATATCTGAAATGTCCTGAGGCCACTGATGCTACCTTTTTAATAAATGGATGTGGTTTTATGAAAACACGCAGGGTGGCAATGTACATTTATTATGCCTTCCAACTACGAGATCAGTGTCTGACTTGTCCAGAACAAATCACCTAAAGCAATGCTGTCTGATTGTACATGTAAATAATGTGTCAAATGATTGCTACACTTGCACAACCTAGACAGTAATGTATGCGAGTATGTACTTCCAGTTGTTTATGCCATACCTTCTCAATGTTGATAGAGAATGCGGAGCTCCTGACATGGAAGCAAGTCATGTATGTACTTGTGATGGGCCGGTGGCCTGAACAATAAAGTCAGTCAGTCAGTCAGTCAGTCAGTCTTCCCCATCCCTCTTTCCCTCTCTCTCTCTTCCCCATCCCTCTTTCCCCACCCCTCTTTCCCCATCCCTCTTTCCCCATCCCTCTTTCCCCATCCTTCTTTCCCTCTCTCTCTTCCCCATCCCTCTTTCCCTCTCTCTCTTCCCCATCCCTCTTTCCCTACCCTTCTTTCCCCATCCCTCTTTCCCCACCCCTCTTTCCCCATCCCTCTTTCCCCATCCCTCTTTCCCCATCCCTCTTTCCCTCTCCCTCTTCCCCATCCCTCTTTCCCTACCCTTCTTTCCCCATCCCTCTTTCCCCATCCCTCTTTCCCCATCCCTCTTTCCCTACCCTTCTTTTCCCATCCCTCTTTCCCTCTCTCTCTTCCTCATCCCTCTTTCCCTACCCTTCTTTTCCCATCTCTCTTTCCCTCTCCCTCTTTCCCCATCCCTCTTTCCCCATCCCTCTTTCCCCACCTTCTTTTCCTCTCCCTCTTTCCCCATCCCTCTTTCCCCACCTTTCTTTTCCTCTCTCTCTTTTCCCATCCCTCTTTCCCCATCCCTACCCTTCTTTCCCTCTTCCACTTTCCCTACCCCTCTTTCCCCATCCCTCTTTCCCCACCCCTCTTTCCCTACCCTTCTTTCCTCATCCCTCTTTCCCTCTCTGCCCTCTTTTCTCCTTTTCCCCTCCTCTTCACCCCCCTCCCGCTCTGTCCCAATTCTTTTCTATCTTTGTTATCTTCTCACTCCTGCGGACTCGATCTCCACTACCGTTCCCCAGTCAAGCTTTCCAACTGGTCACAGATTGTATGATTTTCTAGTTTGAGATCAAGTTGTCAGGAAAAGTATCAGCGGATATCGGTGGAGGTGAGATTGATCGGAGATAGATAGATCGATAGCGAGTTTCCAGCCAGAGCTATCGGTGACTGCTGCCCTCCCAGATGAGGGTAGAGAGGGTAGAGGGGGGAGGGAGAGAGATCGAGGGAGGGGGATGTTTATCTAGAAAGAAGGGGAAACAGTGTTAGGAAAGGGATCAGAGACTAGGTGAAAAGCCAAGTGTGCAATTCCTAATCACGTGACTGGGTCATGGGTCACTGAATGTCGTCTGCGTTGTTGTCAGCAACATTCCACATTGATCCAATCCCATTCGACCTCACTAATTCTTTTTTCTACCCGTGCCACTTCGGGGAGGCAATTCACAACGCTATTGGAATACCTCCGACCCGTGGCCCGAGTTCGCCTCGCTCGAACAGCTGTGTTCCTGGTTTGTAGTTATTCCTACAACTTCACTAAGTCGCCAGCTCCATTCATGCAGAGCTGTGTCGCATACACAAGTACAGGAGCGTATTAAGGCGAGAAGAAGTAGAAATACGCGTATCTATCTCTGTCTGTAAGGATGTAAAGACCTTTGCTGTACAGGTTTCTCTGTGGCAACTATTAATATACATCGATGTTTCGGTTCTTTTGTGGCCTTTACTTTAACTGCTATTGTGAAACAGGTGGGGGGAATGAGATATTCTGGCTTTTCTGTGCAATGACCATGTACGTAAAGCCGCAATTACCGCTATTTCTTATATCCAATCTCCATTGTATACGTACGTTTGCTGACTCTGATCACGTGCCAAGATGTAAATCGGTCTCGACATTGTTATATACATGTAGTTTGGGTCGTTCACTTTCTCTGAACATATTATCCTGTCCATGTATTGTAATTATATAGCTTAAAACAACATCTCTACGTTTCTTCCTTTATCTTCATGGTACGATCAAATGAATGTTTGTCTGTGCAAAGTAATCCGTGAACAGAAGGCCCTATAGCCACCCATTATCTACCGCAAAATGTTAGCACGGTGTTGCATTATATTAATAGAGCAGTCTTTTCGGATCAGTGCGTGGTGGCATGGCGTACAGATCGAAGTGGTATTGAACACATACGCTTGTCTGGAATTAGTCACGCACAGATCATCGATACACAAACGCATGTAGTCAGAGGCGCTGTAAGTGTGTCTTTGAGGCAATGGAAAGCTGCTTCTCTGTGAGAGAGATGTTGGTCAGAGTTAGTGACATGGGGCGAGTTTAAGTTGTATCACTACTCGAAAAAGAGAAGGTGAAGCCATGTGCATCTGAAATGAGTCAATGGGAACGGTGTGTGCGCTCATGGTTTCTCGTCAAAGCGAATACTCTATAACGCTGACACCGAGACGGAGTTAGTGTCTGCGAAAACCTCGCGTGCCTATGGAAAAGTCATCGCTGTGCGCTCGAGTTGTTTGAACACGGCGTGACAAAGCCACGGTTCAGGGGACGGCGCTCGGTTCCGCTCCGGCTGTCTTCGCCGGGCCGAGCTTGGCATAGTTGTCTTGAACAGGGAACGGTTCTGGAGACCATCGTCAGCCTGGCGAATTTAGGCTGGACGTACTTGATCCACCTGCGCTGCCAGCAGAAGTTTGGACGTAGCGGTGTGCCCCATTCCAGCCTGCTGTGTGTGTGTGTGTGTGTGTGTGTGTGTGTGTGTGTGTGTGTGTGTGTGTGTGTGTGTGCGTGTGTGCGTGTGTGTGTGTGTGCGCGCGCGCGCGCGCGTGTGTGTGTGTGTGTGTGTGCTGGAAAGTAGTCCCTATTCTCTGGAAACTATGGTGAATGCTTTTTCAGCGAAGTGTTTCTGTGTTTTCAGTAGGATTGCAGTTTCGCCGCGAATCGACTGATCTCGGAATGGCTTCGCAATGAAATGTTTCAGTACTGAAATAACCCTTTTTACTCGGAGAGGACAATTACGAAATTGTGTACTCAAAATATTTCATCAAACAGTTTGAGAACCATGTTCTCGTCTATTTGTCGTAAAATAATGGAATCGACTTAAGTACAAATTGCCCGGGAAAGAATATAGATATCATGAACTTCCATAGTCTCACTGCACCCAAAAGGAGCGCGTTGTGAAGCTGGACTATTTTTTTCTGAGACCCCTTTTTCTGTCATCTGTCATTTTATCCGTGTTTCTTCCTACTTTTTCCACATCTTCGTCCCTTATTCCTCACCTTCTTTCTTCTCCTTCCTGCCAAACCTCCCAGATCTCCAATTCACAGCTCTGTCTACGTGTACATCCGCACTCATCTTCAAACGACCGTGCAGTCATCTCCATCGTCTTCCTGCGGTCTGCATCTGCTGCCGTCACGATCCTCGTTGTGGCAACGACGTCCATGACGACGCATAAACACGAGTGGCAAGAATGGGGGTGTGAATGGCGACTGCTATTGGGAGTGGTACAGCTCAATGGCTAGACTGGGGGTGTGAATGGCGACTGCTATTGGGAGTGGTACAGCTCAATGGCAAGAATGGGGGTGTGAATGGCGACTGCTATTGGGAGTGGTACAGTTCAATGGCAAGAATGGGGATGTGAATGGCGACTGCTATTGGGAGTGGTACAGCTCAATGGCAAGAATGGGGGTGTGAATGGCGACTGCTATTGGGAGTGGTACAGCTCAATGGCAAGAATGGGGGTGTGAATGGCGACTGCTATTGGGAGTGGTACAGCTCAATGGCAAGAATGGGGGTGTGAATGGCGACTGCTATTGGGAGTGGTACAGCTCAATGGCAAGAATGGGGGTGTGAATGGCGACTGCTATTGGGAGTGGTACAGCTCAATGGCTATAAAAGAGGCGTGAAAGGAAACATCCCGTGCGACACTCGCAATCACACTGCATTACTCCCAGACACTTGAGCATGTTTCCTCATGGGATAACCTTCTTCACGCAGTGTCAAAAAACGAAATAGTGTTAACACGTGTAATTACATGAATCAACTCCTTTCCTAAATTCTTCCGGATAGTTTCCATAGACACATCTTTTTATTTCTGTTTCGCCATCTTGACTTTGGCCTTGGCAACGCTATCCAAGCGCTTCTGCAGTTCGGTCTCCACCTTGTAGTTTGATGATTCGATCAATATCCAATCCATCCATAATATATGATCGTGTTGAACACTTAGGGCGCCTCACTCAGTCTGGCTGCACCCTAGGGAGATCACCTGGCTTGACCTGGCTGACTGGACCATGCCTCCATGACCTGTCTTGCTCTGGCGTGACGATAGCACCTGAATCGGTTCCAAGCAATTGGTTCCCTGCAGACTGGCATGCATGGTTGATCTCCACGCCATAAACTCATTCCACCAAAGCCCCAATCAGCAAGTTCATCTCTTGGAGTTCTGTCAAAGACAGCATCCCATTGTGTGGACAACGCTCTCTACGTGTTTAGGCGGAAGTAGACAATGAACTTGTGAACTTGTCTATCACAAGCATCCTCTGCACGTAGCTTTTTGGCTTGGACTTCTCTGACTGTGGCAGTGAGAATCCCAGGCATGGACGTTTCACACATACACACACATACACACATACACACACACATCCTGTCACGTGACGCATCACATTCAGGTGGCTTCGGGCTCGTCCATAATCGCTCAAGATGAAAATGTTTAATTTAGGATCGTTTGCTTTAGTTGAAGTTCACACTTGAATGGCTTTTGTTTTAAGTTTGACAAGTACCTAATCGATAGCAAATAGTAATGCCACTCTCCACGATGTTTTGCAATCGTCATCTTCAGGCGAAGACTATTTTGAGTCTACTTCATTGAATTTACCCTTTAGTTCTGTTTAGATATATTAATCACATGAATCTCTTTGCTTATACCCCCGCAAAAAACACCCCCAAAACCAACACAAAAAACACCCCCCCCCCAAAAAAAAAACAACAACAAAAAAAACACACAAAGAAATACAAAGAAAAACACACACAACTAAGGAGGTGCTTTATCTCGGTGAGAACAACATTCTATTACGCATTTCAAGTGTTCGCACGCAATATTATGAGTTCGTTTGATGACACATGTGTTTGTGTTCTTGTCACCAAAAAGTCATACACGCGGTTGTCAGGGGCAGGCAAAGCTGGGTGTTGCAGATTGTCTGCAAGCCTTGTCAGCCTGCGTGCACCCACCACTAGTCCGTCTCTAGCATTCCTTGTCAGCCTGCGTGCACCCACCACTAGTCCGTCTCTATCACTGTATCATGCACCCACCACTAGACCGTCTCTAGCATTGTATCATGCACTCACCACTAGTCCGTCTCTATCACTGTATCATGCACCCACCACTAGTCAGCCTCTATCACTGTATCATGCACCCACCACTAGTCCGTCTCTAGCACTGTATCATGCACCCACCACTAGTCCGTCTCTATCACTGTATCATGCACCCACCACTAGTCAGCCTCAATCACTGTATCATGCACCCACCACTAGTCCGTCTCTATCACTGTATCATGCACCCACCACTAGTCCGTCTCTATCACTGTATCATGCACCTACCACTAGTCCGTCTCTATCACTGTATCATGCACCCACCACTAGTCTGTCTCTATCACTGTATCATGAACCCACCACTAGTCCGTCTCTAGCACTGTATCATGCACCCACCACTAGTCCTTCTCTATCACTGTATCATGCACCCACCACTAGTCCGTCTCTATCACTGTATCATGCACCCACCACTAGTCCGTCTCTAGCACTGTATCATGCACCCACCACTAGTCCGTCTCTATCACTGTATCATGCACCCACCACTAGTCCGTCTCTATCACTGTATCATGCACCCACCACTAGTCCGTCTCTAGCACTCCTTGTCAGCCTGCGTGCACCCACCACTAGTCCGTCTCTAGCACTGTATCATGCACCCACCACTAGTCCGTCTCTAGCACTGTATCATGCACCCACCACTAGTCCGTCTCTAGCACTGTATCATGCACCCACCACTAGTCAGCCTCTATCACTGTATCATGCACCCACCACTAGTCAGCCTCTATCACTGTATCATGCACCCACCACTAGTCCGTCTCTAGCACTGTATCATGCACCCACCACTAGTCCGTCTCTAGCACTGTATCATGCACCCACCACTAGTCAGCCTCTATCACTGTATCATGCACCCACCACTAGTCCGTCTCTAGCACTCCTTGTCAGCCTGCGTGCACCCACCACTAGTCCGTCTCTATCACTGTATCATGCACCCACCACTAGTCCGTCTCTAGCACTGTATCATGCACCCACCACTAGTCCGTCTCTAGCACTGTATCATGCACCCACCACTAGTCCGTCTCTATCACTGTATCATGCACCCACCACTAGTCCGTCTCTATCACTGTATCATGCACCCACCACTAGTCCGTCTCTAGCACTCCTTGTCAGCCTGCGTGCACCCACCACTAGTCCGTCTCTAACACTGTATCATGCACCCACCACTAGTCCGTCTCTATCACTGTATCATGCACCCACCACTAGTCCGTCTCTATCACTGTATCATGCACCCAC
>JAWQFJ010000893.1:110087-130087 GCA_034096865.1 Theodoxus fluviatilis | reverse complement strand
TCACTTGCGACAAGTGCAACAGAGCATGCGGCTCAAGGATCGGGCTCTACAGCCACAGAGTACGCTGCCTCTCAACCCCGGACTGACCAAACCTGGCGCACACCCCCATAGTCTCACGAGACTGACGGATGCCAACAACAACAACAATTGAGGAAGCTTGACCTCGCAAGTGCCTACCTTGCATTTTGCTCGACTAGGCATTGAGAAGTGAGCTTCTCTCGTCCTCTGCCTATTAAGAACTTTCAGGACAAAAAAAAGAATCAAGAAAAAATAGAATTAATCGGACTTAGTGTCAGGGTTCACTTTCCCTTAACGTTTTGGTGGGAGACGTCAAGATTAGCACATGCTAGTCCAAACGTGTATAGCAAAACAGTCGTGGATTCCAGGCATATCATCGCGTACGCCACACTCTTAGTGTGCCTGTGTGCTGACTGGGGCCTTCGGGGCACCTAGAAGGATCTGTCGACAGAAGGTGTGGACGGCGTCATTATTGCTGTGCCATTTATATAATTCCTTCCGGTTCTTTGGGCACCTGGCTTCCTGCCACGCCTGCAGTTTGGCCGCCGGTGTGAGAGAGGCTCCAGGCTGTTTCTCCAGATCACACAGGCAGCAAGCATGGAAGCAAACGTTTTCCTGTATCCTCACTAGCGAGCTGATCCGCCTCCTCTCTTTCAATTATTGATTCTGCAAACAGAAAGAGAAGCCTTCCCGACTAGTAAAGTCCACCTATAGACTTATTGATTCTGCAAACAGAAAGAGAAGCCTCCCCGACTAGTGCAGTCCACCTATAGACTTATTGATTCTGCAAACAGAAAGAGAAGCCTCCCCGACTAGTGCAGTCCACCTATAGACTTATTGATTCTGCAAACAGAAAGAGAAGCCTCCCCGACTAGTGCAGTCCACCTATAGACTTATTGATTCTGCAAACAGAAAGAGAAGCCTCCCCGACTAGTGCAGTCCACCTATAGACTTATTGATTCTGCAAACAGAAAGAGAAGCCTCCCCGTCTAGTGAAGTCCACCTATAGACTTATTGATTTGCTGTAGATCGGCCAAGTGGCCTATTTGCATTGAGCCGATGGCTGTCTGGAGCCGTGAAATCCGCGGATTTTGTGCGATTGGAGAAGCGGGTTTATTGGGGCGACTGGGCAAACAGCTCTAGAGCAGGGAAGGTCCTCATCGCGTCTCTGCACAGGTAGCCTCCCCTTACTACCGTTGACAGACAGCTTCCCCGTACTTGGCAGGGCTTTATCCCCACGTCAAATGCGAAGGGTAGAGTCTTGTCTATGCTTACTGCCCCTAATTCCCACTATCGTGTGGCCATAATGACGGGGATGATCTGTGTAATGGAGGTCTAGGGTGCGTCATCTCCAACAAAGCCTCTGAATTACCCTGCGAGGTAACACGTCATTTCAGAGCCATCAATTTAGCGCCACCAATTTAGCTCCACCAATTCAGCGCGGAGTCTTTTCAGCAACGAACATTTCAGCGCTGAACATTTCAGCGCTGAACATTTCAGCGCTGCCACCAATTTAGCGCCACCAATTCAGCGTTCAGCGCCGTACATTATGACAAATAAGCCCTACTTTGAACCTTACATATGTATATGTGAGTAATTATTCACTAAGGAGTTGCCGCAATGTCACGTTACAAACAAGCCCTGCTCTGAAATGAAAATATGTGAGTGATCATTCACGAAGGAGTTGCCGCAAAAATTTAGAAGATTTTGTATAGCAGTTTTGCTGGACAAAACAAGGCCTGCTATAAACATACTGTGAAAATATGGCCGAAGTTTACTACAGTACAAGGAAGAGGGATAAGATTGTCTTTGATGGATTCTCTTATCGGACACTTGACACTTGACGGTGTCGTTAATGTTTGGCTGAAATTTATGAAAGAAGAGTCGCCGCTGAAATGTCGGCGCTGAAATGTCATGGAATCACCCTGCATCGCCTGGCACTCTTGTTCTCTGTCCTCTCGCTTCCTCTCTTGGGTTGGGTCTTGAAGACTGTGGTCTTTTGTGCCGAAGACAGTCAGTTCAACCAAACTTCATTCAGAGGAATGGTTCGTGGGTTTGGTCTTGTAGACTGTGATATTTTGTACTGAAGACAGTCAGTTCAACCAAACTTCATTAAAACCAATGGTTTGTTGAATCTCAGCATAGCCATGTTTTGTTTTGTTTTTCTAATGAGAACTGCTATATCTTTTTTATAAACCATTCATGTATGTAAAACACTTTCCCTGGAAAAGCATTCTTTTTCCTCAAAATGTGTTCTGCAAAAATAATTTAGTCGTGAAACCATTGGATACATGTAACAGTTGACGAAATTCACATGTTTATTTTCTTTATGTCGAGGTAAAGTCCAAACTGCACGTAACGAATCAGTCAGTATATGTATGGTCCTACATTTTCCATTTTTGTATTGCATTCTGATTCATTGTTTTTTCACTTAACACGTTTGATTTGGTGGCACTACTCTAGCCTGGACAGGACACCACAGAAAAGGATGGTTCCTTCTTGACACGCTTGGGACATAGGTCTTTGGATTGTAGTCGCCTCTCTGCTTCTCTTGACACGCTTGGGACATAGGTCTTTGGATTGTAGTCGCCTCTCTGCCTCTCTTGACACGCTTGGGACATAGGTCTTTGGATTGTAGTCGCCTCTCTGCTTCTCTTGTCACGCTTGGGACATAGGTCTTTGGATTGTAGTCGCCTCTCTGCCTCTATTTCCTTCTTGACACGCTTGGGACATAGGTCTTTGGATTGTAGTCGCCTCTCTGCCTCTTTTGACACGCTTGGGACATAGGTCTTTGGATTGTAGTCGCCTCTCTGCCTCTCTTGACACGCTTGGGACATAGGTCTTTGGATTGTAGTCGCCTCTCTGCTTCTCTTGACACGCTTGGGACATAGGTCTTTGGATTGTAGTCGCCTCTCTGCCTCTATTTCCTTCTTGACACGCTTGGGACATAGGTCTTTGGATTGTAGTCGCCTCTATGCTTCTCTTGACACGCTTAGGACATAGGTCTTTGGATTGTAGTCGCCTCTCTGCTTCTCTTGACACGCTTGGGACATAGGTCTTTGGATTGTAGTCGCCTCTGTGCCTCTATTTCCTTCTTGACACGCTTGGGACATAGGTCTTTGGATTGTAGTCGCCTCTGTGCCTCTATTTCCTTCTTGACACGCTTGGGACATAGGTCTTTGGATTGTAGTCGCCTCTATGCTTCTCTTGACACGCTTGGGACATATGTTTTTGGATTGTAGTCGCCTCTCTGCTTCTCTTGACACGCTTGGGACATAGATCTTTGGATTGTAGTCGCCTCTCTGCCTCTATTTCCTTCTTGACACGCTTGGGACATAGGTCTTTGGATTGTAGTCGCCTCTATGCTTCTCTTGACACGCTTGGGACATAGGTCTTTGGATTGTAGTCGCCTCTCTGCCTCTATTTCCTTCTTGACACGCTTGGGACATAGGTCTTTGGATTGTAGTCGCCTCTCTGCCTCTCTTGACATGCTTGGGACATAGGTCTTTGGATTGTAGTCGCCTCTCTGCCTCTCTTGACACGCTTGGGACATAGGTCTTTGGATTGTAGTCGCCTCTCTGCCTCTATTTCCTTCTTGACACGCTTGGGACATAGGTTTTTGGGTTGTAGTCGCCTCTCTGCCCCTATTTCCATTCCGTTCGGTAGTTATCGTTTTTGTCCTCCTTGTTTCTTTTTTTTCCTGTCGTGCCAAGCTCCCGTTCCAACTAACGCCGACCAGTAGAACAACCCGCTCTTGTAAACCTGGAACAGTGGAAGTGTATTGAAAAATTCAGGCAATACTTTGTAGATGCATACATACACTTGACAGAGTATCGGGTATCTCTACGGCAAAACGCACAATGCTGTTCTTTTTATATCGTTGTTGTGGCAGTGAGCACAATCAATTTTCCCCGTGAAGCCGGTTGCCTTGGCGTGGGCAGTTTGACATGTTGAATAGACGTGAAACATGTAAACTTGGGTTGGTGTGACCAGCTCTTGCCTCAAAGGTTATTGACACAAAATCGAAGAAAAACGTTCCATAGTTTAACCACTAGACTGTCGATACCAGCAGTTGTTGTTAGTTGGAATGCTTCTGTGGGAGACGCGATGTTTGCTGTCAAGACCGATAAATCCCTAGATTGCATTGGAAGCTTGTCAGATGAAATTGCTTCCCGGGATCGATGTTTACTACCTGCTGCCTGTCAGCGCTGGGACCTTCCTTGAGGGCAGTGTAAGACAGTCCTGTTTACATACGTCATTTAGGGCGCTTACTGCCAGATCAATCCTGCAGGTCATGCGAGGACTTTGTTTATCACCGTCATTACTTGCGTCAAATCAAAGGCAGCCAAGTGCACTCCGGGCCAAACTAGAGAACGCACTGATCCCATGACCCTGGCGGAAGTGACCCCGTAGCCCTTTAGCATCATCATGGAGGAAATGCGCGGTCATCCTTGACATTGGTCGTGTGGGGATTATCCCCCTTGGCCCACTGCCGTCTGCCAGTGCTCAGGGAGGCCTGGGGATTAATGGGCTGTGGATTTGGGACCAGCCTCGCTCACTCGTGGTGGCACTCACTCCAGCTGGAGATCCTTTGCTGTCGTCGAGAGGGTGACGCTTTCAGTGTTCTTTCCTCTGTGTTGCTGTTGTAAATGTCGACGCTGCTGGGGAATTCATGCCTCATCGTTCCCTGGTCGTGACAGATGGGTCATCAAGCGAGAGGGCGACGTGTCCCGGACCATGTTCACAAGGTCGACCTCGTGACCATCTGCTTGTTTCTCCCGGATAATGACCCAGTGCTTCGTAGCTGTAGCATGGGTTTATTGTGGCAATGAACAGCGTGGAGTTTTCAGTTTAAAATATAACTTGTCAAAACTCACTTAAACTGAATTGTGGTGATTTGATTGCAGTTCCTCAAAAGCGCCTTTTAAAATGTCAGTGCAAGAATATTATTTAAATTCCTTTTAAAAATAGGTCTTATATTTCGGGATGGGTTAAGTCTAACACTCTATTAATTTCATTTGTTCGTGAGTAATTCAGTGATCGATTAAAATTTAATATCTCTTTAGATAGTTGTTTGTACATCCTGTTCTTTGCATCGGTTTAAGAAAGTTTGAAAGCAAGGCTCAAAGAGTGTATGATTTTGAAAGTAAGACTCGAAGATTGTTTGATTTTGCAAATATAGCTCGAAGACTTTTATTTGAATTAGTCCTGCGCTGCTTGACCAGATCACATGCATGTCTTGCATCATCATTAATTTGTATGTGGCACATTTGACTTCTTACCGGGTGTTCATGGTTTCTCAAGGACTGAATTTACCTATTGGGAAACGAATCTATGGGACAAGATTTCCCCCTTTGTGTGTGTGTTTGCGTGGGTGCGTGCGTGCGTACATGTGTGTATGTGTGTGTGAGTATATATATCTATATATATATATATATATATATATATATATATATATATATATATATATATATATATATATATATATATATAAACAAGCGAGCAAACAAACAAGCCTTACTTAACGTCAAATTTTCGGCTAAACGCCTTCCTCAGGACTGAAGGGTTTGACAATATATATATATATACTCACTCACACAAACACACACACACACACACGCATATATATACTCATTCACACGTGTGTGTGTGTGTGTGTGTGTGTGTGTGTGTGAGAGTAAATGTGTGTGCGTTTGTGCGCGCGTGTGTGTGTGTGTGTGTGTGTGTGAGAGAGAGAGAGAGAGAGAGAGAGAGAGAGAGACAGAGAGAGAAAGAGAGAGAGAGAGACAGAGAGAGAGAGAGAGGGAGATATGATATACCTTGGACTTGACTTACGTACTGCTCACCACACCTGTAGCGATCTCCGTGCATTGCTGTGACCTTGCCCTTCACTCTACAGACCTATGAGGACTTCATAGTGCGAAAACTCTGGGAACTGCACAAGTCTCCGCGAGGACATCTGGAGGGAATTATTGGTAATTGCTTTGCCTCCCTTCTAGCTCTTGACTAACTGTAGCTGTTACTCTTCGTTGTGCTCGTCCGGTAGCAGCGAAGATCTCCTCGTAGTTTTTCTGCTGAATGTGTAGCTGGGTTATGGTTCCCTGAGTAGCTCTATGTACGCCTGAAGACTCGTCGTAGCTATGTGATTGTGTTGCTAAGAAAAGGCTCCTATGTGTTCTCGAAGTCTAGGTGTTGATGCTTGTTGTTCTAGTCCCTCGTGTTTATTCTCTCCCCTTCCCCCTTCCATTTGCATGCTCCCGTGTCAAACCCGTGTAGTGATCGAACGCTGCTTCAGATCTCCTAGGATGGGTCATACCTATGCATGATTATATGGCATTGTATGTGGACATTGTACATGACATTGTATGTGGACATTGTATATGGCATTGTATGTGGACATTGATTTTCGTGCAGAAAGTCCATTGCTTTTTTATTACAGGATGCTTTGTCCGACATCTCTTTTGTAAATGAAAAATGTTACCGTATCGTTCCACGCTTTGAATCTTTTCCAAAGAATACTCTTACTTGATGTTTTTCAGCTTTTTGATCATGAAGTGTCGTTCTTATTATTGTCTGTTGTAAATGTCGTTTCAAACCATGTATCGGCCTGGATAGTATCCCATTCCGTTTTTCTTTTCATGTTGTAAACATGTAGTATTTAACAAATAATGCTCGTATTGATTATAGTGCTGTTTGCAACACAGGATTATCATTGGTCTTTTGGTTTTGGAGATAGATGAGGTCTACTAATGCTTCCTGAACGCATCACCTAATCATTTGAGTCCATGAGGATTCCATTGTTGAACACTCAGAAAGCTGTATGTTGAGGTAGTCGCATGTATCGACTGCTGCGAACAAGAATATGAGATGAGAAATTACACAGGAGTTCATGGGTGAAGCGAAGCTTGGAGATTCTTTGTAGGAGAGGACTTTTGACGAGTGCTGCTCATGTTCCATTGATGACTGCTGTGCTTGGCTGGAGGGGTTGTGGTGCCAGGTGAAGGGCGCCTTGTTGCTAACGCACCGCAGTGTCTGGCACCAGGGTGGAGGATGGCTTTCCTGACTTATTAACGACTGCAGTCGCTGCCTCTTTGGCTTTGCTGATCGTCTTCAGTCATACTTGGAGTATCGTTTTGCTCTCAGCCTGCTTGTCTCGACACAGGTACAATGATGTCCGCGGGGTTTTGCGGCCAGATGTCTCTTGCAGGAGAGAATAATGAGCAAATACTTCATTGAAAGAAAAGAAATATGACTACATTGATGTATTTCATTTATTTTACATATATCTAGGAATAGTTGTAGGAAGAAAGAAACTCATGAGAGGAACATTGCCAACAGGACGGTCTTCAGAGGAAGAAAGAAAAGAAATACGACTAGAAATGCGACTGCATTGACGTATTTCATTTATTTTACGTAGATCTAGGAATAGTTGTTGTCTATATATTGATGCATGTCAAATGTAGCTGCGACGTCAAGTTTACTAGGTCAGTTCTAAAATCATTTTTAAGAAATCCCCCCCTCCCTCCCACCATTTTTGCTTATTTTGATCCTAATTTTAGCATGACATACGTTTTTACGATTGCGTCGTTGCTGGTTGCTTGTATACGTAAAAAGCCGTCGTAAAACCACAGTTTTAAATATTCATAACGCTTGTTTTGATTCCAGATTATAGCGGAGAGAATATGGGTAAAGCTTTGTTGTTGTGCCTGACTTTCCTCCACTGATTTTCATCTGCTCTTGTAGTAGTATGAACCTGCCTGTGTTGCGAGCAGTATTTCAATTTTTATTTGCTGATAACATTGTACTGCGCAAAAAGTTGCTTGTTACAAAATGGGAGCACATCAGGCAATTTTAATCATATATAATTGTCTTTGAACTTTTTCACCAATCAAATTGATAATTTTGAAAGCACTATCTTTATTGTATCAACAATCAAGTGATGTTTATCAAGTTGCATCAGTTCTTTAAAATGATACATATCGAGTACGGAACTCAAGTTTTGCATGTGAACGTCTTATTTCCTGCACAGTATGCGAATCGCCCCTGTAAAAGTGAACATCTGGCAAACAGCCATGCACCACACCTGAAACCATGCCGTAGTAGCACAAAACCCCAAGCAGAAAACGCACAGTAGGTTTCCGCGTTACTTGAGGGAAAAGATGACTTGAGCCTAGCCTTAAGTGCGGAAGCCGTGAGGGTTTGTCTCCCTTCACGCAGCCTCCCCACGTGACCTGTCCCTGTACAACTCGCACCTAGACGACTCTCACCTTCAAAAAGACTTCCGGTTCCGGGGTTATCCGGGTCAAAGCTTCATCAGCCCTCGGCAGCCAGCCAGGCGCTCGACGGAGGACGAGCGACTGCGCAACGAAGAACGCATGCTACGCGTTTTCGGAACTACATCACTCTACGACCCAGGTGACCCTTGAACCCTTGTGCCCCTATAGGGTGATGAGCATGATCGCTCAGTGTTCCAGCACAGCAGTCTCTAACACGCCACAAGCTCCATGTTCCGCCGCTCTGTCGTAGGCTGAGAACACAGCGCCTCAAAGACACCCTGCGAGTGCGCTGTTACTAGTTGCTTCGAACACACGCTTGCGCGCTTTGGCTTTGTGTCAATGCTACAGAAACAAAATCCAGACTCGTCAAAAGTGCGGAGAGATACATACAGTTTAACATGCGTAGAGTGACTTCAAAGTCTGTAAAGTGGGCGTATAAAACTAGGTCTGCTGAATGCTTTTGTGTGCACCCTAATTTTATTACTTTTGCATGAAGGATCATAGTTTGAAAGATTCAAAATATGTCTGAGAATGCGTTAAGGAACAGTTCTCGACGTTGGGCAGTGTTGCAGCAACATTGATTGTGTAGAGCCTTGCAGGCGTAAAGAAGAATCCAGAATGACTAAGTCTCAATTTCATGCGCGTGTTTAATCAATGAAATTCGAATTCTGTTGGTCCCTCTGCCTCATTGGTTGACTGTCATCCACAAAGACGACTCGGTCATACAGACAAGTTGACTCTTCCTGCCTATTGATCAGGCAAAGCAGATGAAGCTTCGATACAAGAGTGTATCTGCGCCAACATTTGACGATGAGACTCATTGGAAAAGTGGGTAGACCCCATATATTATCGTGCCAGGCAGCATAAATAGTATGAACTGAAACATGATTCGTAGTATTTGAATTGTAGTTGAATAACCGGAATGAGCTTCTACGTTTCTTTAGGATGGCATGTCCACAAAACATACCAGAATCTTCTATCCGGAGTTCAGCACATGATTATATGAACATCTTTTCATTTTGAGGAAGTAAAAACTTATCACAGTCAAAAGGGCAGTAAACTTAAGTTCAGGATCTGAGATTTCCGACGTGATGTTAAATTTTTTTGCTGAACATTATTAAGCACATGATACGTGGTATTTTTTTTTTAGTACACTAAATAAAGCTGGTCGCGTTGCATGCTGGGAAATTATAATGCATGACTGCACGATCTTTACTTATGTACAATGTTAGTAGATTCACATTTACAATATTCTCATAAAGGTTTGTTTACATTTTAAATCTAAAATCGACATGATGTGTTCCGCGAAGTAGCAGACATAACTTATGTTTAAATCGCAGCAAATGTGATGTTTCTCCTGTTACGATGACTCAATCTAAGGAGAACACAAAATATACTTGAATAAACGAGTATGTTTGTAACAGAATGCACATATACGCATCAAGCAGAATTGCTTTTGAAATAATTCAGAATATGGAAATCGGAGTATTTGCCTGCATTGAGAATAGAGTTCGGAATTTTGTTACCTTTGTTGATGTTGTGCAGGACAACATTTCCAATGCAAATTTAGCTACACGTTCTAACTTGTTTCAGCGTTCAAATCTGGAGATAAATCGACAAAATTAGCGCTACGAATGTAGAAATCTTAATAAGGATAACTGCATGTATACTGAGACACTGCATTTACTGAACTGCATGTATACTGAGACACTGCATTTACTGAACTGCATGTATACTGAGACACTGCATTTACTGAACTGCATGTATACTGAGACTGCATTTACTGAACTGCATGTATACTGAGACACTGCATTTACTGAACTGCATGTATACTGAGACACTGCATTTACTGAACTGCATGTATACTGAGACACTGCATTTACTGAAAGTCGTTGAGAAAACTGCGAGGACTGCGAGTTTTGTTTCATCCTCGCCTGGCAGAATATCCTTGAGGCGCTGTGGTAACCGGAACTGCAACTAGGTCTGCTGCCTCTCCTCCTTGTCACCCTGGCTGTACCTCTCCACTTACTTGCAGTGTCCCGGCGCTGAGGCAAAGAGAGCAGCTCTAGGTTCATCCCCATAGTTCAGACCGAGGTATTTGTTTCCCCTCCATGTTCTTCAACTCCCCCCCCCCTTCCCAATTCCCTTACTCCTAACACCAACCCCTCTCACTCCCTTCTACCCTCCCACAACCCCACCCCACATCCCCCCTCTTCAATCCCCACTTCACCGCCCAACCCTGTAGCGGATGCACGCTGCATGCGGCCCTGCCGCGCGCGTGTCGTGGTGTTGTAGTCTGTGTGTAGTGTCACCGTTTCCACCATCTTTGCCTCTCGTTCTCCTTTCATCCATGACACAACCTGTCAGTCTACATTTTAAACTGCTGTCAGATATGTTGGGATAGTTTGTCTTTTACGATAATGAACTCTAAATAGGTTTTCAAAGCATAGGGAATAACGATATCCTTGCGTTCAAAATGTGCTTTTTACATTTGAATTTCCCTTCAGGCAAGATCATATTGCTCGCGTACAAGCCCTTTGGGAACTGTGCACGTGTAAACAGAAAAAGCAATACACGCCAAAGAATTTCATTCTGGCACGAAAAATGGCGAATTTGTAGGTGCATACACAGATGCGCGCAAACATACATATATGTAGATGTAGTGTCAAGCGCATACACACATGCGCGCATGTACAAACATAAAATGTTAAAATACTCCCTTAAACTACTTTGTGCAAGAAAGTAGTCACTGCCCTGCTGCATCCTCCAGGTCACCGCCTGGGGTCAAAGACTGATCACTGTCTGTGGGTCTGGTCTCCAAACACGTGGATGCTGCAGAGTTTGGCACTAACTGTTTGACCTGTGCTGGTGAAGGGGTGTGCGACTAACAGGGCTCTCTCTCCTCGTGACATGGAAATGGGTCCTGTAGGCCTACCTTGTTTGCAGTGAATACTAACTTGGTGATATCCACGGGTTGATTTCTGCTATGATATCAACTGTAACACAAGATCAATCTATACTCTGTTTTTCTCTCTGGTTTGACGTGGGACCTCTCAACTTCAATATTGAAATGAATAAGTTCTATGAAGCCATGTTATATTATGTCCTAGTCCGTCCAAGGATATGCAAGTTTCGCCTTATTTTTTTAGAATAATAAAAACTGAAAAGGTGTGTATTCATGCTGAGCCGCAGTTGGGTAATGAGCATGGATCAATGCTTAGACTTGTCTCCTAGGCTACCGGGTTTAATGCCAGACTAGTTGGCCCTACAGCCAGAGCTTGCCTGCCTTCGATGCATGCGGCTAGATGCCTGTCTGTCATCAGGTTTGTGCTCATGCGATTTGTTGTGGTTGATGTGAAGTGCCTCTCTGAAATTCGCATTTGAACAAGCAAATATGAAATGTATTTGTATTTTTACGACTGGCCTGTGTATAAGTCCTGTACTTTGATTATCGCATCCTTTTTAAAAATTGATAAATTCAACTTATTTTTCCCCCGTTGAATTTGTTTAATTCTTGGACTACACTTGCGGAATGAAAGGTAAGTTAGTAGGAATATATCAGTTGTATATTGTAACACTTATATGATGACTGCCATTTTCACTCTTTCAAACATATCTACTTTAGTATCCGCGTCCCTATAGCTCCTATTCTCAAATAATTGCGTCGACTTAACACAACATACAGATGTATCTGTTTCAATTTGCGAGATACAGTGTTTTCACACACACACACACACACACACACACACATACGCGCGCGCGCGCGCGCGCACACACACACACACACACACATACACACACAAAGACACACGCACACACGATAAAATCAGAGGAAGACATGGTCTTTGATGAAACTTTGTGTGAATCATAGTACTGAAGGAAAAAAAATCTAAATTCGTAAAGCTTCAGCTCTCTGAAAAATCGACCGCATTTACCCCAGTTTTACAGCCAAACTGACTGATCTCTTTCTTCCACTTGACGTTCCATGTACAACAGCTTCCAACTTGACCTTCTTCAACTAATCTATTCCCGTCTCAATACGCCAGTTTCGCCATAGTATGGACAAGACGAGGAGAATTAATGAAGTCAATGGTATTCGTTTCTGCCTCGGAAAACTCGCACTGGACTGAATGGACGACTGATTGAAATCCAACGAGACCGTACATCTTGTGGTGGCCTGTATGAGTTTGACAGGCGCGAGGCCGCTGTACAGACTGCTAAAACTGACAGGCGGGAGGCCGCTGTCCAGGCTGTTAAAACTGACAGGCGTAAGGCCGCTGTCCAGGCTGCTAAAACTGACAGGCGTCAGGCCGCTGTCCAGGCTGCTAAAACTGACAGTCGTGAGGCCGCTGTCCAGGCTGCTAAAACTGACAGGCGCGAGGCCGCTGTCCAGGCTGCTAAAACTGACAGGCGTGAGGCCGCTGTCCAGGCTGCTAAAACTGACAGGCGCGAGGCCGCTGTCCAGGCTGCTAAAACTGACAGGCGCGAGGCCGCTGTGCAGGCTGCTAAAACGGGCTTACACAACAAGGCCAGCCACGTCCACGTCGGCGCGGCACTGCCGAACCATAAAGGCCAGCGCTGCGATATAGACTGCCTGAGCTAGTCTCTTTCAAACCGCGCCTCCACCTTGCAAATCAAAGCTTTCTCCTCACTGTCCCAAAAGCAACGACCGCAGCCACCAGCACGGTGTTCATTTCACCAGAGGATTCGATTTCTGTGTGGGCTCAAAGGTTACCTGTGAGGCATGAAGTTGAATTAATTCTGTAGGAGAGAGGGCGTACAGCTGCTGGATCCTTTGATCATGGTGTTTGAAGACTACCTTAAGACTTGAAATGGCTGTGTGAGACTCACGATGAGGCAAGGACAGAATGACTATGCGGGACAGTGGGGAATGAGAGGTGGAGGGGTGGGGGTGAGGGTGTGTGTGTGTGAAGAGCAGGATAGAATAGGAACAAGATGGGGTGAATTGGATCGAATAAGGGCTTTAGGACGAAGACATGTGTGACTATGCAACAGTAAAAAGGCAGATGATAGGAACTTTGTTCTATGCAAACTGCCTTATTATACGTATCTTTGTTCTGCTGTCAATGTCAGACTTCATTTGAAACCCTTCTTACCCCACATGACAATAGCGTAAGGCGAAGTGGTGTGGTGAGACGCCAAGTCCTATTGACGGTTTCACTAGTATGTGATTATGGGAAGGCTTTAACAACTGGTGATCCGTGCTATTTCAGTCAAAAGACAACTTGACACCGCCCGAGAACCAGGTACGGGTGCCTGAATGCCGCGTGCACTGGGCACAGACAAAGGTGGCATGAAGTGTGTACCCCGACACTGGGCACAGACAAAGGTGGCATGAAGTGTGTACCCCGACAGGACTTGAGATAAGTAAGAGGTGACCCGCAAGAAATCAGGACAAAGGAGGAAAGAATTATCACACGGCGAGTGCTTCGTCTGCAGGGAGTGGGTTGTAAATCTTATACACAGCACGCTCGCCAAAGGCATGCTTTGTGCAGATGCCTCAAACGAGATGTCCCTATTTTGGGGGCAACCCGACTGATGGAGATACTTCCAGTGCAGAAACATCATCGAGATTCTTGAGTGCAGTGAGACTGGTGGACATGCGAAGAACTTCTCTGGTGACTGACAACCAACAAGACACGCCTGGATTATTCCACTCAAATTCACCAAGGCGTTGAAAAAAAACCTCCACAGATAGACAGCTCAAAACAACTTAATTGACCTGGAAGAACACGGTGGCTGGCAGCAGAACTATTATTCTGCGACTGCGTATGAGTACTTTGCGTCATAGTGAGTAAAGAGGTGAAGACGCATATAGCAGGCGCTCCAGTTCTTTGGCCTCACAGTATGGGGTGCATGTCGGAGCTGGCGGGCCATGTGGGGGTCCCTCATCAGATAGAAGTGGCGTGGCGTCAGTGGAACTCTTGGAGACCAGCAATCCCCAGCAGGCTGACGGCTTCTTTGGCTCTGGAATCGGCGCCTGCCTCTTCCCTCTTACGTCCTCAGTATTTGCCGTGGCATTCCTAGGGTTGTTATCCCCTTTCAACAATGATCTTTTCTCTCAGCCCTGAGGAAGGGGTAGTAAAGGGCATAAGTAAGGGTAGACGTTCGGGGGGAAAGGGGGTGAAGAGCAGGGTTGTCCAGAAATGCAGTCTGAATGACCGCACCCTGAAAAATGGCGCCCGAGTATGCTGAGGGTTGCCTTGACGTCACTGTTGAATGGGTGCTCTCACCCAATGACATGTTGGTCCACCTGAGTAACCCCCCTTCCACAACCCCACTGCCATTGAAAAAGTCCTCGCGTCTTCCCCTCCCCTCCCCCCACGCCTAGCCGTGATCCTACGTATCTTTTCTGTTATCTCACACCCCAATCCGCCTTGATCGAGGAAAATCTGCTTTGGTCAACTGCGACCTGGAGAGTCAGTCCAGCAGTGCCGACTGACGTCTGGCGGTCGAATCCCTGATTTTCTCCTGCAACGCCAGACATCTGTCTCTTCGCCTTCTCGGGCAAGCTTTGGTTCAGATTCCATCTGTCAAATGTTTTCCTCCACCCCCACCCCTAATCTTCTTTACCAACACCCTGTTACCCCCAACCCCATCCTTCCTTCCCACGAATGCAGTCATTAAGTGTTGTACGGTCATCTTTTGGACCAGAACCGTTACAAGAGCTTCTCCTTTGCTGTGAATACATAGTGGAATTGAACGATCGATCTCTTGTATGCCAACCATTGGGCTCTGGAATGGACCCTTTGTTGTCGCTGGTTGATCACAAACGAACGTTCTCGTAACGCCTTGGAGAAGGGATGTTGAAACAATTGGACATGAAGTATTTGAACAATGTTTTCCATTCAAAACGGAGCACACTTCGGCGAACTGCTCAAGCTCATATAAAATAAGTTCATGTCTCCCAGGTGTTAAACAACCAGTCTCACGCATCAGGTTCTCTCTTCGGAACTTTGGGGAAGCTCTAATATTTCGTTTATTTTATATCAAATTGTATCTACACTGCTTGCGGTTTCCTACTCAGCAACCGACAGAGCTTTGGGGCCAACGGATCTGCTCCCAGAGTTTCTAGTGAAACAGATCCAGAGCTAAGGTGAAGATCTTGAGGGGAAACCTCAGCACCGTCAACACCTATCGGAAGCTGCTTCCGCTGCATTCTGCCCTTATCGCCGCCCAGCGATAAAAACATTGGACTGCCACCATGGTTGTGCGTTGTTCTAATCAATGTCGGCTACCTCACGGAACACATCAAGCACACGTGCAGAGACATACACCTCGATGGAAAAAAGTATCTGAAGTTATCTGAAAACACATTGTGGAAAGGCAAACGTATGACAGAAATTCTTTAGAGCCTCGTCTGGCGAGAATAATTCATGTAGAATTGAAGTCCGCACTTTCTGCAGACTCTCCACTCACTTTCCCACTCGGATGAAGGTTGTACCACTTTGCCAGATCGCTGCAGGGAAACATCGATGGAGCATATAGCAGTAGGCCCTTACACCCAGGCACCGCCTCTTGTCTGCCTGGCAACGTACCCGACGGTTATTGCCCCTCCACCCCGAGTGCTGCCCCAGTCAATAGTCAGACATCCCATCCACTCCCAGGGCACATATCCGTATCCGATTCCCACCCCACCCCCTCTACTGATTCCATACCAGTATCCAACTGCTTGCACCCCCTCTTCCTCTGCACTCTTCAGCGTTCTTCGATCCACCCCCATTGTGCCACTTATCAGCGCTTCCTCCTGACCTCTTGTCAAAGCATATCTAAACACGACCTCCTCCTCGCTCCGTTGCTTCTGCTTTTCCGACCTTCCAGAGTACACTATACACTGAGTCGGGTGATTCTTTACGTTATTCATCCCAGCTCCGCACGCCACAGCCTCTGACCTTTTCTTTGAAACCAACTTTCAGCTGTTACTCTGTCCCAAACCTCATTTCTCCATTCGTCCCTTTCCCCACCCCCTCACCTCTTCCCCCCTCGTCTCCTCCCCCTTTCCCCCTCGCCTTCCCACCCTCCACCCCCACCCAAAAATCCATCCGACGTGACCTACTCCTTGCTAAAAAATTGTGTCCACAACTCCACTGCCATCCCACTATACGATTCCTAGCTCAACGCTAAATCTATGCAATCGTCGGCAAAGCCAATCTCTGACATCTCCCACTCCCCCCCATACCCCTCTCACCTCCGCCCCCCCCCCCCTCCCCCTCACACACCACACCTTGTATCCCAACCGCCTACTCTTAGTCTACATCCCGCCTACCGCTGTAGTTCCTTCCTCGATAGCGGTTTTGTGATCGATTGCACTGCCTGACTGAGCGGAGACACACCCTGGCGAGGTGGGTTAGGACTGGATCATTTTGTACGGCACCTGTCTCCTGCTGGGACAATGCTTGCAGGTCAGTGATCCGAATCTACATCCGTGCCATCACCGGCTCCCGCATCTCAACGGTTCAATTGCCACGCGGCACGAAAGTGTTTGCGTCCGCTGACAGACCTGGCAGAGCTCCCGTCTCATCCCGTTGTCAAGACACACTGCCTAAATATTTAAGAAGCTGGAGGGAACGGAGAGGCAGGCGTTTGAACAGTGGGGAGAAGCTGGAGGGAACGGAGAGGCAGGCGTTTGAACAGTAGCGAGAAGCTGGAGGGAGCGGAGAGGCAGGCGTTTGAACAGTGGGGAGAAGCTGGAGGGAACGGTGAGGCAGGCGTTTGAACAGTGGGGAGAAGCTGGAGGGAACGGAGAGGCAGGCGTTTTAACAGTGTGGAGAAGCTGGAGGGAACGGAGAGGCAGGCGTTTGAACAGTGGCGAGAAGCTGGAGGGAGCGGAGAGGCAGGCGTTTGAACAGTGGGGAGAAGCTGGAGGGAACGGAGAGGCAGGCGTTTGAACAGTGGGGAGAGAAGCTGGATGGGAGCGGAGAGGCAGGTCGTTTGAACGAGTGGGGAGAAGCTGGAGGGGAACGGAGAGGCAGGCGTTTGAACAGTGGGGAGAAGCTGGAGGGAACGGAGAGGCAGGCGTTTGAACAGTAGCGAGAAGCTGGAGGGACCGGAGAGGCAGGCGTTTGAACAGTGGGAGAGAAGCTGGAGGAACGGAGAGGCAGCGCGTTTGAACAGTGGGGAGAAGCTGGAGGGAACAGGAGAGTCAGGCGTTTGAACAGTGGGGAGAAGCTGGAGGGAACGGAGAGGCAGGCGTTTGAACAGTGGGGCAAAACGATTGAATCCAATCAGATCCTGCTTCGCATCATTCATGAAGCGCCGACTGGGAGAAAGCGATCCGCTTAGAGCAAACCTGCTCTTGTCCCGTGTACGTTTTCTTTCGCGAGGCACCAAGATATTCTTGTAAGTCCTGACATTTTGCTTTCTTTTTCCCTGTCATCTGTTGCCTCCCGAGTTCCTCTATTGACTTGCTTTGTAAACTGCTGCACCGAACCTTGGCATTCAGTCTGTAGTCGTGTAGAGACACCCACACTTTATTCATGAGATAATACATAGTTGCTCACATGGCTTATTTGAAATGATAACAACGACAGAAAAAGGCGCACGTCCTAATTGTGTCGACAATACTTGAACTGAACTGGCAAAATAGTAAAGGAACGACAATGGGTCTTTTCGTGTTGTTTTTCCCTTCTATCGTAGGATGCTGGAAACTTTCGCTAAACACCGCTCCTTTCTGTTATCTTCTGAGGATTTCTGTCCTGTTGATGTCAACTGTCGATCAGCAAACACATTGAACATCACCACTTTCCTATCTACACAAACAGGAATCCATGTTTTTGGTTCATCAAGAGTGGCCATCTGACCTTGTTTTGCCCTTGACCTTACACAGCCAGACCATCGTCACGTGGACAGACCTAGAAGTCCTAAGGTCGCGAGGAACGACCTTGAACCCTTCAGTGACTTCACACCACGCGAACGAATCGTCCGAGATCCCCTGGGAGAAAAAACGTGAGTGCTTCAGCCTGCCTTCCTAGCGTGTTCTTGTGATAGGATGCTACTACTTAGGTGTCACATTCTTGTGTGAATGACGGGGTGCATTATCTGACAATGGAACATGCCCCTCCAATAGCGTTTGACCCCGACGGAGGTTGCCACTACCGCCGTGGGCGATAGACGATTTGATACGCCCTTGCTCTATCACACTGTATGACCCCCTACGACCTCCAAAGTCCTTCGCTTTATGCGTTTATTCTGACTCCGTGCGTCTGCAGCTTTTCTTTGGTCTGCCCACTCCGTTTTTTTCTCAGCCCTCACCTCACCGGAGCCCCCCGCAACCCCGACGACTGTTTCGGAAGGCCGCCTTTTTTTTATAAATCGTTACAACACTTACTTTGTTCCTCGTGTTGTACTATTGGTTCTTTGTGGTTGCGGGTTTTTGTTTATGTGGGTTAAAAACTATCACCCACCTCTCTTGCCACCATTCACGTCCCCCCCTCCTTCCCCCCTAAAATCTGGCAACGTCGTAATTCGGCCCCTACCATGCGTTAGTCCTAGATGTCGATCGTGGTCCTGCGCGCGAACGTTGGCCCTGCTCGTCGCTTCTGCGTGCTACGTGCTACTTGAGGGCTTGTCCGTCTAGTGCCCGGTCTGGAGTCTCTGTCTGTAGCACTGCAGCGAGGCCAAGCTCATGGCGGGATGCCTCCAGACCCTGCTCGCAGCTTCCGTCTGCCTCATGATCGCGTTCCGGCCACCAAGCAGCCTAGCATGTCGTCAGCCTCACCACTACTTCCCTCACATCCATGTACCTTGCACTCCATTGACGCCTCTTTCTCTCTGTGAAAACACTGCTTTAAGCCAAACGTTGTCACATGCGATGCGCGCCTCACATGTCTTCACAGCTTGTGTACTTATATCGGGAGTCAACAACGGTAATGGACGCATGCATCAAAATCCTTTACTTTTTTTCAGTCCATTTTTTCGCTTAGTCCACATTCAACAGTTAGTACAGATCTGTCGCGGCCTTACTAACACCCATCGCAGTTCTCGTTTCTCATATCGCCAATCCGCCTGTCCTAGATAATTCTGGCATAGTGAGTGTCTGGACTCTACCTGTCTGTCACTGTAAACGCTGTCCGTCGTCCTGCAGTCAGGGCAGGTCTTTAAAAAGTTGCACAGGTGATGCCGTATCGCGTTGCGAGTCGTTCAGGGCGTTTCGGTATCCAACTTACGCAGAATGCAATGTTCGAACAAGAGTGAGCCGCAGCAGGAAGCCCACACACATGTTAAAATCGTAACAGATTCCCATTTGTCCATCAAACATAAGATACATCCAGCCGTTAGTCCTGGCCACCTTGCGCATCTTCCTATCCTGAGACATGCGCAGTGCAGGAGGCCTGCTTCTTGGTGGTGATCTTCCGTCCAGCGCGACAGCTCGCGCTGGGCATTGGTAGGACTCGTGCCTAGGAGGTCCACCGCCTCCGAGTCCAGGTCCCGCGGCTAGCTTTGTCATCTCTGCCTAGCCAGTCCAAGTGCTAGAGAGTACAAACACACAACGTAACCACCCAGAGCCCCCCTCATCAAACCAAGAACCTCAGGCTGCTGTGGCGTTTGGCGTCAGCCTGTCTCCCAGCTAAGAATTGGGTTTTGACTACGACGCCGAAAGTCATCTACCCACTTCTGTGGTCTCAAATTTTGATACGACTACAGTGCTTTTCATCACACTTGTCAATTTGTATATGTGCCTATTAT
>JAWQFJ010000893.1:90000-110077 GCA_034096865.1 Theodoxus fluviatilis | reverse complement strand
GCCTGGGAGTGGCAGTGGAGTTTGCCTAGTGCTGCCTGGGGAGTGGCAGTGGAGCTTGCCTAGTGCTGCCTGGGGAGTGGCAGTGGAGTTTGCCTAGTGCTGCCTGGGGAGTGGCAGTGGAGCCTGCCTAGTGCTGCCTGGGGAGTGGCAGTGGAGCTTGCCTAGTGCTGCCTGGTGAGTGGCAGTGGAGCTTGCCTAGTGCTGCCTGGGGAGTGGCAGTGGAGCTTGCCTAGTGCTGCCTGGGGAGTGGCAGTGGAGTTTGCCTAGTGCTGCCTGGGGAGTGGCAGTGGAGTTTGCCTAGTGCTGCCTGGTGAGTGGCAGTGGAGTTTGCCTAGTGCTGCCTGGTGAGTGGCAGTGCAGTTTGCCTAGTGCTGCCTGGGGAGTGGCAGTGGAGTTTGCCTAGTGCTGCCTGGTGAGTGGCAGTGGAGTTTGCCTAGTGCTGCCTGGGGAGTGGCAGTGCAGTTTGCCTAGTGCTGCCTGGTGAGTGGCAGTGCAGTTTGCCTAGTGCTGCCTGGTGAGTGGCAGTGCAGTTTGCCTAGTGCTGCCTGGGGAGTGGCAGTGCAGTTTGCCTAGTGCTGCCTGGTGAGTGGCAGTGCAGTTTGCCTAGTGCTGCCTGGTGAGTGGCAGCGCAGTTTGCCTAGTGCTGCCTGGTGAGTGGCAGTGGAGCCTGCCTAGTGCTGCCTGGTGAGTGGCAGTGGTTGCCTAGTGCTGCCTGGGGAGTGGCAGTGCAGTTTGCCTAGTGCTGCCTGGTGAGTGGCAGTGGTTGCCTAGTGCTGCCTGGTGAGTGGCAGTGGTTGCCTAGTGCTGCCTGGTGAGTGGCAGTGGTTGCCTAGTGCTGCCTGGTGAGTGGCAGTGGTTGCCTAGTGCTGCCTGGGGAGTGGCAGTGCAGTTTGCCTAGTGCTGCCTGGTGAGTGGCAGTGGTTGCCTAGTGCTGCCTGGTGAGTGGCAGTGGTTGCCTAGTGCTGCCTGGTGAGTGGCAGTGGTTGCCTAGTGCTGCCTGGTGAGTGGCAGTGGTTGCCTAGTGCTGCCTGGGGAGTGGCAGTGCAGTTTGCCTAGTGCTGCCTGGGAAGTGGCAGTGGTTGCCTAGTGCTGCCTGGTGAGTGGCAGTGGTTGCCTAGTGCTGCCTGGTGAGTGGCAGTGGTTGCCTAGTGCTGCCTGGTGAGTGGCAGTGGAGCTTGCCTAGTGCTGCCTGGTGAGTGGCAGTGGTTGCCTAGTGCTGCCTGGTGAGTGGCAGTGGTTGCCTAGTGCTGCCTGGGGAGTGGCAGTGCAGTTTGCCTAGTGCTGCCTGGGGAGTGGCAGTGGAGTTTGCCTAGTGCTGCCTGGTGAGTGGCAGTGGTTGCCTAGTGCTGCCTGGGGAGTGGCAGTGGTTGCCTAGTGCTGCCTGGGGAGTGGCAGTGGAGCTTGCCTAGTGCTGCCTGGTGAGTGGCAGTGCAGTTTGCCTAGTGCTGCCTGGGGAGTGGCAGTGCAGTTTGCCTAGTGCTGCCTGGGGAGTGGCAGTGCAGTTTGCCTAGTGCTGCCTGGTGAGTGGCAGTGGAGTTTGCCTAGTGCTGCCTGGGGAGTGGCAGTGGAGTTTGCCTAGTGCTGCCTGGGGAGTGGCAGTGGAGCCTGCCTAGTGCTGCCTGGTGAGTGGCAGTGGAGCCTGCCTAGTGCTGCCTGGGGAGTGGCAGTGCAGTTTGCCTAGTGCTGCCTGGTGAGTGGCAGTGCAGTTTGCCTATTGCTGCCTGGGGAGTGGCAGTGCAGTTTGCCTAGTGCTGCCTGGTGAGTGGCAGTGGAGCTTGCCTAGTGCTGCCTGGTGAGTGGCAGTGCAGTTTGCCTAGTGCTGCCTGGTGAGTGGCAGTGCAGTTTGCCTAGTGCTGCCTGGTGAGTGGCAGTGCAGTTTGCCTAGTGCTGCCTGGGGAGTGGCAGTGGAGTTTGCCTAGTGCTGCCTGGGGAGTGGCAGTGCAGTTAGCCTAGTGCTGCCTGGTGAGTGGCAGTGGTTGCCTAGTGCTGCCTGGTGAGTGGCAGTGGAGCTTGCCTAGTGCTGCCTGGGGAGTGGCAGTGCAGCTTGCCTAGTGCTGCCTGGTGAGTGGCAGTGGAGTTTGCCTAGTGATGCCTGGTGAGTGGCAGTGGAGTTTGCCTAGTGCTGCCTGGTGAGTGGCAGTGGAGTTTGCCTAGTGCTGCCTGGGGAGTGGCAGTGGAGTTTGCCTAGTGCTGCCTGGTGAGTGGCAGTGGAGCCTGCCTAGTGCTGCCTGGGGAGTGGCAGTGGAGCCTGCCTAGTGCTGCCTGGGGAGTGGCAGTGGAGTTTGCCTAGTGCTGCCTGGGGAGTGGCAGTGTAGTTTGCCTAGTGCTGCCTGGGGAGTGGCAGTGGAGTTTGCCTAGTGCTGCCTGGGGAGTGGCAGTGGAGCTTGCCTAGTGCTGCCTGGGGAGTGGCAGTGGAGTTTGCCTAGTGCTGCCTGGTGAGTGGCAGTGGAGTTTGCCTAGTGCTGCCTGGGGAGTGGCAGTGGAGTTTGCCTAGTGCTGCCTGGTGAGTGGCAGTGGAGTTTGCCTAGTGCTGCCTGGGGAGTGGCAGTGGAGCCTGCCTAGTGCTGCCTGGTGAGTGGCAGTGGAGTTTGCCTAGTGCTGCCTGGTGAGTGGCAGTAAAGCTTGCCTAGTGCTGCCTGGGGAGTGGCAGTGCAGTTTGCCTAGTGCTGCCTGGGGAGTGGCAGTGGAGCTTGCCTAGTGCTGCCTGGGGAGTGGCAGTGGAGTTTGCCTAGTGCTGCCTGGGGAGTGGCAGTGGAGTTTGCCTAGTGCTGCCTGGGGAGTGGCAGTGCAGTTTGCCTAGTGCTTCCTGAAGTGTGGCAGTGGAGTTTGCCTAGTGCTGCCTGGGGAGTGGCAGTGGAGTTTGCCTAGTGCTGCTTTGGGAGTGGCAGTGGAGTTTGCCTAGTGCTGCCTGGTGAGTGGCAGTGGAGCCTGCCTAGTGCTGCCTGGGGAGTGGCAGTGCAGTTTGCCTAGTGCTGCCTGGGGAGTGGCAGTGGAGTTTGCCTAGTGCTGCCTGGTGAGTGGCAGTGGAGTTTGCCTAGTGCTGCCTGGGGAGTGGCAGTGGAGTTTGCCTAGTGCTGCCTGGTGAGTGGCAGTGGAGCTTGCCTAGTGCTGCCTGGTGAGTGGCAGTGGAGTTCGCCTAGTGCTGCCTGGGGAGTGGCAGTGGAGCCTGCCTAGTGCTGCCTGGGGAATGGCAGTGGAGTTTGCCTAGTGCTGCCTGGTGAGTGGCAGTGGAGCTTGCCTAGTGCTGCCTGGGGAGTGGCAGTGGAGTTTGCCTAGTGCTGCCTGGGGAGTGGCAGTGCAGTTTGCCTAGTGCTGCCTGGGGAGTGGCAGTGGAGTTTGCCTAGTGCTGCCTGGTGAGTGGCAAGGGAGTTTGCCTAGTGCTGCCTGGGGAGTGGCAGTGCAGTTTGCCTAGTGCTGCCTGGGGAGTGGCAGTGCAGTTTGCCTAGTGCTGCCTGGTGAGTGGCAGTGGAGTTTGCCTAGTGCTGCCTGGGGAGTGGCAGTGCAGTTTGCCTAGTGCTGCCTGGTGAGTGGCAGTGGAGCCTGCCTAGTGTTGCCTGGTGAGTGGCAGTGCAGTTTGCCTAGTGCTTCCTGGGGAGTGGCAGTGCAGTTTGCCTAGTGCTGCCTGGTGAGTGGCAGTGCAGTTTGCCTAGTGCTGCCTGGTGAGTGGCAGTGCAGTTTGCCTAGTGCTGCCTGGTGAGTGGCAGTGGAGCCTGCCTAGTGCTGCCTGGTGAGTGGCAGTGGTTGCCTAGTGCTGCCTGGGGAGTGGCAGTGCAGTTTGCCTAGTGCTGCCTGGTGAGTGGCAGTGGTTGCCTAGTGCTGCCTGGTGAGTGGCAGTGGTTGCCTAGTGCTGCCTGGTGAGTGGCAGTGGTTGCCTAGTGCTGCCTGGTGAGTGGCAGTGGTTGCCTAGTGCTGCCTGGGGAGTGGCAGTGCAGTTTGCCTAGTGCTGCCTGGTGAGTGGCAGTGGTTGCCTAGTGCTGCCTGGTGAGTGGCAGTAATTGCCTAGTGCTGCCTGGTGAGTGGCAGTGGTTGCCTAGTGCTGCCTGGTGAGTGGCAGTGGTTGCCTAGTGCTGCCTGGGGAGTGGCAGTGCAGTTTGCCTAGTGCTGCCTGGTAGTGGCAGTGGTTGCCTAGTGCTGCCTGGTGAGTGGCAGTGGTTGCCTAGTGCTGCCTGGTGAGTGGCAGTGGTTGCCTAGTGCTGTCTGGTGAGTGGCAGTGGAGCTTGCCTAGTGCTGCCTGGTGAGTGGCAGTGGTTGCCTAGTGCTGCCTGGTGAGTGGCAGTGGTTGCCTAGTGCTGCCTGGGGAGTGGCAGTGCAGTTTGCCTAGTGCTGCCTGGGGAGTGGCAGTGGAGTTTGCCTAGTGCTGCCTGGGGAGTGGCAGTGCAGTTTGCCTAGTGCTGCCTGGGGAGTGGCAGTGGAGCCTGCCTAGTGCTGCCTGGATAGTGGCAGTGGTGTTTGCCTAGTGCTGCCTGGTGAGTGGCAGTGGAGCTTGCCTAGTGCTGCCTGGGGAGTGGCAGTGCAGTTTGCCTAGTGCTGCCTGGTGAGTGGCAGTGGAGTTTGCCTAGTGCTGCCTGGGGAGTGGCAGTGCAGTTTGCCTAGTGCTGCCTGGGGAGTGGCAGTGGAGCCTGCCTAGTGCTGCCTGGGGAGTGGCAGTGCAGTTTGCCTAGTGCTGCCTGGGGAGTGGCAGTGGAGCCTGCCTAGTGCTGCCTGGGGAGTGGCAGTGGAGCCTGCCTAGTGCTGCCTGGGGAGTGGCAGTGGAGCCTGCCTAGTGCTGCCTGGTGAGTGGCAGTGGAGCTTGCCTAGTGCTGCCTGGTGAGTGGCAGTGGAGCTTGCCTATAGCTGCCTGGGGAGTGGCAGTGGAGTTTGCCTAGTGCTGCCTGGGGAGTGGCAGTGCAGTTTGCCTAGTGCTGCCTGGGGAGTGGCAGTGGAGTTTGCCTAGTGCTGCCTGGTGAGTGGCAGTGGAGTTTGCCTAGTGCTGCCTGGTGAGTGGCAGTGCAGTTTGCCTAGTGCTGCCTGGGGAGTGGCAGTGGAGTTTGCCTAGTGCTGCCTGGTGAGTGGCAGTGGAGTTTGCCTAGTGCTGCCTGGTGAGTGGCAGTGCAGTTTGCCTAGTGCTGCCTGGTGAGTGGCAGTGCAGTTTGCCTAGTGCTGCCTGGTGAGTGGCAGTGCAGTTTGCCTAGTGCTGCCTGGTGAGTGGCAGTGCAGTTTGCCTAGTGCTGCCTGGTGAGTGGCAGTGCAGTTGCCTAGTGCTGCCTGGTGAGTGGCAGTGCAGTTTGCCTAGTGCTGCCTGGTGAGTGGCAGTGGAGTTTGCCTAGTGCTGCCTGGTGGTTTGCAGAACTTGCCTAGTGCTGCCTGGTGAGTGGCAGTGGTTGCCTAGTGCTGCCTGGTGAGTGGCAGTGGTTGCCTAGTGCTGCCTGGGGAGTGGCAGTGCAGTTTGCCTAGTGCTGCCTGGTGAGTGGCAGTGAGTTGCCTAGTGCTGCCTGGTGAGTGGCAGTGGTTGCCTAGTGCTGCCTGGTGAGTGGCAGTGGTTGCCTAGTGCTGCCTGGTGAGTGGCAGTGGTTGCCTAGTGCTGCCTGGGGAGTGGCAGTGCAGTTTGCCTAGTGCTGCCTGGGAGTGGCAGTGGTTGCCTAGTGCTGCCTGGTGAGTGGCAGTGGTTGCCTAGTGCTGCCTGGTGAGTGGCAGTGGTTGCCTAGTGCTGCCTGGTGAGTGGCAGTGGAGCTTGCCTAGTGCTGCCTGGTGAGTGGCAGTGGAGTTTGCCTAGTGCTGCCTGGTGAGTGGCAGTGGTTGCCTAGTGCTGCCTGGGGAGTGGCAGTGGAGTTTGCCTAGTGCTGCCTGGGGAGTGGCAGTGGAGTTTGCCTAGTGCTGCCTGGTGAGTGGCAGTGGAGTTGCCTAGTGCTGCCTGGGGAGTGGCAGTGGAGTTGCCTAGTGCTGCCTGGGGAGTGGCAGTGGAGCCTGCCTAGTGCTGCCTGGTGAGTGGCAGTGGAGTTTGCCTAGTGCTGCCTGGGGAGTGGCAGTGCAGTTTGCCTAGTGCTGCCTGGTGAGTGGCAGTGGAGTTTGCCTAGTGCTGCCTGGGGAGTGGCAGTGGAGTTTGCCTAGTGCTGCCTGGGGAGTGGCAGTGGAGTTTGCCTAGTGCTGCCTGGGGAGTGGCAGTGGAGTTTGCCTAGTGCTGCCTGGGGAGTGGCAGTGCAGTTTGCCTAGTGCTGCCTGGGGAGTGGCAGTGGAGTTTGCCTAGTGCTGCCTGGTGAGTGGCAGTGGAGTTTGCCTAGTGCTGCCTGGGGAGTGGCAGTGGAGTTTGCCTAGTGCTGCCTGGGGAGTGGCAGTGGAGCCTGCCTAGTGCTGCCTGGTGAGTGGCAGTGGAGCCTGCCTAGTGCTGCCTGGGGAGTGGCAGTGCAGTTTGCCTAGTGCTGCCTGGTGAGTGGCAGTGCAGTTTGCCTATTGCTGCCTGGGGAGTGGCAGTGCAGTTTGCCTAGTGCTGCCTGGTGAGTGGCAGTGGAGCTTGCCTAGTGCTGCCTGGTGAGTGGCAGTGCAGTTTGCCTAGTGCTGCCTGGTGAGTGGCAGTGCAGTTTGCCTAGTGCTGCCTGGTGAGTGGCAGTGCAGTTTGCCTAGTGCTGCCTGGGGAGTGGCAGTGGAGTTTGCCTAGTGCTGCCTGGGGAGTGGCAGTGCAGTTAGCCTAGTGCTGCCTGGTGAGTGGCAGTGGTTGCCTAGTGCTGCCTGGTGAGTGGCAGTGGAGCTTGCCTAGTGCTGCCTGGGGAGTGGCAGTGCAGCTTGCCTAGGGCTGCCTGGTGAGTGGCAGTGGAGTTTGCCTAGTGATGCCTGGTGAGTGGCAGTGGAGTTTGCCTAGTGCTGCCTGGTGAGTGGCAGTGGAGTTTGCCTAGTGCTGCCTGGGGAGTGGCAGTGGAGTTTGCCTAGTGCTGCCTGGTGAGTGGCAGTGGAGCCTGCCTAGTGCTGCCTGGGGAGTGGCAGTGGAGCCTGCCTAGTGCTGCCTGGGGAGTGGCAGTGGAGTTTGCCTAGTGCTGCCTGGGGAGTGGCAGTGTAGTTTGCCTAGTGCTGCCTGGGGAGTGGCAGTGGAGTTTGCCTAGTGCTGCCTGGGGAGTGGCAGTGGAGTTTGCCTAGTGCTGCCTGGGGAGTGGCAGTGGAGTTTGCCTAGTGCTGCCTGGTGAGTGGCAGTGGAGTTTGCCTAGTGCTGCCTGGGGAGTGGCAGTGGAGTTTGCCTAGTGCTGCCTGGTGAGTGGCAGTGGAGTTTGCCTAGTGCTGCCTGGGGAGTGGCAGTGGAGCCTGCCTAGTGCTGCCTGGTGAGTGGCAGTGGAGTTTGCCTAGTGCTGCCTGGTGAGTGGCAGTAAAGCTTGCCTAGTGCTGCCTGGGGAGTGGCAGTGCAGTTTGCCTAGTGCTGCCTGGGGAGTGGCAGTGGAGCTTGCCTAGTGCTGCCTGGGGAGTGGCAGTGGAGTTTGCCTAGTGCTGCCTGGGGAGTGGCAGTGGAGTTTGCCTAGTGCTGCCTGGGGAGTGGCAGTGCAGTTTGCCTAGTGCTGCCTGAAGTGTGGCAGTGGAGTTTGCCTAGTGCTGCCTGGGGAGTGGCAGTGGAGTTTGCCTAGTGCTGCTTTGGGAGTGGCAGTGGAGTTTGCCTAGTGCTGCCTGGTGAGTGGCAGTGGAGCCTGCCTAGTGCTGCCTGGGGAGTGGCAGTGCAGTTTGCCTAGTGCTGCCTGGGGAGTGGCAGTGGAGTTTGCCTAGTGCTGCCTGGTGAGTGGCAGTGGAGTTTGCCTAGTGCTGCTTGGGGAGTGGCAGTGGAGTTTGCCTAGTGCTGCCTGGTGAGTGGCAGTGGAGCTTGCCTAGTGCTGCCTGGTGAGTGGCAGTGGAGTTCGCCTAGTGCTGCCTGGGGAGTGGCAGTGGAGCCTGCCTAGTGCTGCCTGGGGAGTGGCAGTGGAGTTTGCCTAGTGCTGCCTGGTGAGTGGCAGTGGAGCTTGCCTAGTGCTGCCTGGGGAGTGGCAGTGGAGTTTGCCTAGTGCTGCCTGGGGAGTGGCAGTGCAGTTTGCCTAGTGCTGCCTGGGGAGTGGCAGTGGAGTTTGCCTAGTGCTGCCTGGTGAGTGGCAAGGGAGTTTGCCTAGTGCTGCCTGGGGAGTGGCAGTGCAGTTTGCCTAGTGCTGCCTGGGGAGTGGCAGTGCAGTTTGCCTAGTGCTGCCTGGTGAGTGGCAGTGGAGTTTGCCTAGTGCTGCCTGGGGAGTGGCAGTGCAGTTTGCCTAGTGCTGCCTGGTGAGTGGCAGTGGAGCCTGCCTAGTGTTGCCTGGTGAGTGGCAGTGCAGTTTGCCTAGTGCTTCCTGGGGAGTGGCAGTGCAGTTTGCCTAGTGCTGCCTGGTGAGTGGCAGTGCAGTTTGCCTAGTGCTGCCTGGTGAGTGGCAGTGCAGTTTGCCTAGTGCTGCCTGGTGAGTGGCAGTGGAGCCTGCCTAGTGCTGCCTGGTGAGTGGCAGTGGTTGCCTAGTGCTGCCTGGGGAGTGGCAGTGCAGTTTGCCTAGTGCTGCCTGGTGAGTGGCAGTGGTTGCCTAGTGCTGCCTGGTGAGTGGCAGTGGTTGCCTAGATTGCTGGTGAGTGGGCAGGGTTTTGCCTAGTGATGACTGGTGAGTGGCATTGGTTGCTAGTGCTGCATGGGGCGCACACGGTTGGAGGGGCACGGTGCAGTTGTGAAAAGAGGGTGCAGGTGGCGAGGGGAAGGGCGTAGGGGACGGAGTGGATGGAATGGGACGGGGAGAAGGGAAGGGATATGAGGCGTCAGGAGTGCAAGGGAGAATAGGGGGGTGGGCCAGAGGGATGCCTGGTGGAGGAGGATTACCCGGGTTGCTAGGGCTGAGTCAGGGGGGAGGCCTTAGGCAGGCAGGGAAGTGTGGTAGGGATCTGCAGGAGGGGGAGGGGCAGGAAGGGAGAGAGTGGGCCGCCGCGGAATATAAGTGGTGTCATGGGGAGTGGCACCACTTTGCCAGATCGCTGCAGGGAAACATCGATGGAGCATATAGCAGTAGGCCCTTACACCCAGGCACCGCCTCTTGTCTGCCTGGCAACGTACCCGACGGTTATTGCCCCTCCACCCCGAGTGCTGCCCCAGTCAATAGTCAGACATCCCATCCACTCCCAGGGCACATATCCGTATCCGATTCCCACCCCACCCCCTCTACTGATTCCATACCAGTATCCAACTGCTTGCACCCCCTCTTCCTCTGCACTCTTCAGCGTTCTTCGATCCACCCCCATTGTGCCACTTATCAGCGCTTCCTCCTGACCTCTTGTCAAAAGCATATCTAAACACGACCTCCTCCTCGCTCCGTTGCTTCTGTCTTTTCCGACCTTCCAGAGTACACCTATACACTGAGTCGGGTGATTCTTTACTTATCATCCCCAGCTCCGCACGCCACAGCCCTGACCTTTTCTTTGAAACCAACTTTCAGCTGTTACTCTGCCCAAACCTCATTTCTCCATTCGTCCCTTTCCCCACCCCCTCACCTCTTCCCCCCTCGTCTCCTCCCCCTTTCCCCCTCGCCTTCCCACCCTCCACCCCCACCCAAAAATCCATCCGACGTGATCTACTCCTTGCTAAAAAAAATGTGTCCACAACTCCACTGCCATCCCACGATACGATTCCTAGCTGAACGCTAAATCTATGCAATCGTCGGCAAAGCCAATCTCTGACATCTCCCAATCCCCCCATACCCCTCTCACCTCCGCCCCCCCCCCCCTCCCCTAACACCACACCTTGTATCCCAACCGCCTACTCTTAGTCTACATCGCTACCGCTGTAGTTCCTTCCTCGATACGGTTTGTGATCGATTGCACTGCCTGACTGAGCGGAGACACCCTGGGAGGTGGGTTAGGACTGGATCATTTTGTACGGCACCTGTCTCCTGCTGGGACAATGCTTGCAGGTCAGTGATCCGAATTACATCCGTGCCATCACCGGCTCCCGCATCTCAACGGTTCAATTGCCACGCGGCACGAAAGTTTGCGTCCGCTGACAGACCTGGCAGGCTCCCGTCTCATCCCGTTGTCAAGACCACTGCCTAAATATTTAAGAAGCTGGAGGGAACGGAGAGGCAGGCGTTTGAACAGTGGGGAGAAGCTGGAGGGAACGGAGAGGCAGGCGTTTGAACAGTAGCGAGAAGCTGGAGGGAGCGGAGAGGCAGGCGTTTGAACAGTGGGGAGAAGCTGGAGGGAACGGAGAGGCAGGCGTTTGAACAGTGGGGAGAAGCTGGAGGGAACGGAGAGGCAGGCGTTTGAACAGTGGGGAGAAGCTGGAGGGAACGGAGAGGCAGGCGTTTGAACAGTGGGGAGAAGCTGGAGGGAGCGGAGAGGCAGGCGTTTGAACAGTGGGGAGAAGCTGGAGGGAACGGAGAGGCAGGCGTTTGAACAGTGGGGAGAAGCTGGAGGGAGCGGAGAGGCAGGCGTTTGAACAGTGGGGAGAAGCTGGAGGGAACGGAGAGGCAGGCGTTTGAACAGTGGGGAGAAGCTGGAGGGAACGGAGAGGCAGGCGTTTGAACAGTAGCGAGAAGCTGGAGGGAGCGGAGAGGCAGGCGTTTGAACAGTGGGGAGAAGCTGGAGGGAACGGAGAGGCAGGCGTTTGAACAGTGGGGAGAAGCTGGAGGGAACGGAGAGGCAGGCGTTTGAACAGTGGGGAGAAGCTGGAGGGAACGGAGAGGCAGGCGTTTGAACAGTGGGGCAAAACGATTGAATCCAATCAGATCCTGCTTGCATCATTCATGAAGCGCCGACTGGGAGAAAGCGATCCGCTTAGAGCAACCTGCTCTTGTCCCGTGTACGTTTTCCTTTCGCGAGGCACCAAGATATTCTTGTAAGTCCTGACATTTTGCTTTCTTTTCCCTGTCATCTGTTGCCTCCCGAGTTCCTCTATTGACTGCTTTGTAAACTGCTGCACCGAACCTTGGCATTCAGTCTGTAGTCGTGTAGAGACACCCACACTTTATTCATGAGATAAATACATGTTGCTCACTGGCTTATTTGAAATGATAACAACGACAAAAAGGCGCAGTCCTAATTGTGTCGACAATACTTGAACTGAACTGGCAAAATAGTAAAGGAACGACAATGGGTCTTTTCGTGTTGTTTTTCCCTTCTATCGTAGGATGCTGGAAACTTTCGCTAAACACCGCTCCTTTCTGTTATCTTCTGAGGATTTCTGTCCTGTTGATGTCAACTGTCGATAGCAAACACATTGAACATCACCCACTTTCCTATCTACACAAACAGGTATCCATGTTTTTGGCTCATCAAGAGTGGCCATCTGACCTTGTTTTGCCCTTGACCTTACACAGCCAGACCATCGTCACGTGACAGACCTAGAAGTCCTAAGGTCGCGAGGAACGACCTTGAACCCTTCAGTGACTTCACACCACGCGAACGAATCGTCCGAGATCCCCTGGGAGAAAAAACGTGAGTGCTTTAGCCTGCCTTCCTAGCGTGTCCTTGTGATAGGATGCTACTTTAGGTGTCACATTCTTGTGTGAATGACGGGGTGCATGTGAATTCCCCATGAGACAGGGTGCATTGAACGTTATGATGACAGACCAGTCGCCTCATACTGTCCACTTGTCTCCGTTTCATAATTTTCCCTTTGATCCTTGTAAAGAAGACTCTTTCTTTTGTCAGGCCATTTCTCTAAATAACAGCGTTAACAGCCTTTGCCTTTACTTCTGATCATCGCGTTTCCTTATATGCAATGTGTGTTTGTGTTTATGTGTGTGTGTGTGTGTGTGTGTGTGTGTGTGTGTGTGTGTGTGTGTGTGTGTGTGTGTGTGTGTGTGTGTGTGTGTGTGTGTGTGTGTGACTGAATGGTTCGACAAATTGTAAACGAAAATCATACAAGCTGACCTCCAATTATTTAATGACATTTTGGATAACTCGTTCTTTCCTTTAATCCATTCATGCTTTCATTGGTTCATTCTGTAGTTCATTCATTCAATTTTTAATGCGTTTGTTCATTCATTCAAACGTTCGTTGTTTCGTTCATGCCAACGTCTGCACTGGTTCTACAGCGAAGACGAGAAGCTAAAGTTGTTGAAGCAGCAAGAGGACGCTGACCTTGACATTGCCAGACACCGCGAGGAGAAGCAGCGTAGAGACGCACAGCGCGTGGAGGAGCGGCGTCGCGTGAGTCCTTGACCTTCGTCTTGCTCTTTGGGTCATCTGCCATGACCTTGACCTTCGTCTTGCTCTCTGGGTCGTCTGCCTTGACCTTCGTCTGGCTTTCTGGTTCGTCTGCCTTGACCTTGTCCTTCGTCTGGCTCTCTGGTTCGTCTGCCTTGACCTTCGTCTTGCTTTCTGGGTCGTCTGCCTTGACCTTGTTTTTCGTCTTGTTCTATGGGTCGTATGCCTGAGTAACATGTGTCCACACGCCGTACATTTGCGCTCTTTGAGTCACAATCTCTAGGGTAGAAAGTTCCTCCGCATTCTCCAGCTTACGAATGTTTTTGCATCTGATTTTAGAGCATTTTAGTGTCAAACAAATCCATGACCAAACTCTAAAGGTGCATGTTGTTTGTGTATCGAATTCCTCATATAAGTGGGTTTTTCGTTGAAATGCTAACACTACAGCAACGATTATCGTCTGCCTCCTTCCATGTGAAAATGTTCCTCTACACATGCGCGTGCATACGTACACTTGCACATTCAAAATCAAGTACGAGCGCACATGCGCCTGAATACACCTGCATACACTCACTTTATGTGTGCACATGAATGCGCATGTGTTCGTACAAGCACTCGCGCACGCAAGTATTGTTTTCACTTGCTTTTGACCTGTACAAGGTTGGTGATCTGTTGCAGGATCTCAGCGCTTTTGACCTGTACAAGGCTGGTGATCTGTTGCAGGATCTCAGCGCTTTTGACCTGTACAAGGTTGGTGATCTGTTGCAGGATCTCAACATGCTGAAAAACGACTACTACTGGGACAGCCGGAAAGATGGCCATGGAGCACCAAGGGTACGTTAGTTATGTCCCCTGAAAGAGTTATGCCCCCTTGAACCTGTTGCCGTAACATTAATGAATTCCGATCCCTTATATTGTTTGATCGTTTTCCTGAATGTCCTCGACTTCAAGATGCCCGATTTAAATCTTACAGCCGTGCCTTTCGGGTTGTTTGTGTATTTCAGCTGAAAGGGTTTGCCTTTCACGGAGAATGAAGCTGTGTAAAAATTGGAACAACTCTGAATTAGGCAGGGTGTTATTATGACGAGCCTTACATGTGTGTGAGCTGATACAATTCTTCCCCTTCTTTCATACATGTTTAAGTTAATCGCCGAAAATCTATATTAACAAATTTCGAGAACCTAGCCAATGCTGGCGCGATAATCGAGCGCATTGCGCATACCCCTGCAGTACATTCCAAACTAAACAATGTAAAATAAATAGCCAAGCACACTCGTGTTTGCGCATGTGCGAAGCTCAAGGTTTTCAAACGACAGAGAAACGTTGCTCTCAGTGTTGTCTCTCTTTCGGTACTTCTGTATCTCTCTACCTTCCTTCGGTTTTATTTTCTCTACGTTGTGTGTACATTCCTTCTGCCTTCCCCTGCCTTTCATTGTAATAGGTATTCTTCCCAAACTTTCTTCCCTTCTTTCCTCACATCTCGCCTCTAGTGTTCACCCCCCCCCTCTACATTCTGTCTGTGTGTATGTCTGTCTGTGTGTCTGCGTGTCTCTCTGTCTGTCTGTCTGTCTGTCTGTCTGACTGTCTGTCTGTCTGTCTGTCTGTCTGTCTGTCTCTGTCTGTCTGTCTGTATCTTTGTATCTGTCTTTCTCTCTTTTTCTCCCTGTCTGTCTGTCTGTCTGTCTGTTTGTCTGTCTGTCTGTCTGTCTGTCTGTCTGTCTGTCTGTCTGTCTGTCTGTCTGTCTGTCTGTCTGTCTGTCTGTCTGTCTGTCTGTCTGTCTGTCTGTCTGTCTGTCTGTCTGTCTGTCTGTCTGTCTGTCTGTCTGTCTGTCTGTCTGTCTGTCTGTCTGTCTGTCTGTGTCTGTCTGTCTGTCTGTCTGTCTGTCTGTCTGTCTGTCTGTCTGTCTCTCTCTCTCTCTCTCTCTCTCTCTCTTTCTCTCTGTGTGTGTGTATTCATGCGCGCGTTCGCGTCTGTCTGTCTGTCCGCCAGTGTGTGTTTGCCATGACGACCGACCGTCCGTCCGTCTGTGTGTCTGTGTGTCTGTGTGTCTGTGTGTCTGTTTCTGACTGTCTGTTCACTGTCTTCCACAGTGAACTGCCCTCCATTCAGGCCTGCGTACTCCTCTAGTTGCTGAAAAATTGCTTTGCTGTAGAGAAGTTTGCATGCTGATGTAGTACGCAGGGTGGTTAAAAGAAAAGCAGCTTTCACATATCAAGAGACTGCAATGATGTTTTGTTGCTCATTTCGGCATTCATCATGCATGATTATCTAGCTGCATGCTTTGTATAAGAAACTTATGTTTGATAGAGACAATGCGTGACTTATTGAGAATTTGAACCTGCAAGACAAAATGCCCCATTCACCGCACAGTGAAGGAAGAGGGGATGGATGCGATGCAGAAAGCACAATGTAACCACATAATGAGATGTGACTTTATATGCAGTAGATGCAGTGTTTCACTGTTCTGATGATGCAGCTGATGTCTCTCACAATCCTGTACTGCTTCTATTCCCCCGCGCATGTGTCGTCTTGAAGTGTTTTGCTCAGCTGCAGTTGCAGTGTAGTCACTGTTTGTTGCGTGATGAACTGTAACAACAGCATTCATGGACCTGTTGGCTACTTGAATATAAACCCAGATCGACCGAATACTTTTTATGTGAAATGACAATTTTCCCAAGTAACGTTTTTCGTTGGCTATCAGGCTTTTTCGCTGTCCTCTAGGAACATAAGGATGTGAAATGTCCGCTGGTAATGATTATTGTATACAACCAAAATGATGTTACTGACGCACCACATCTTTGTCAGTGATCAAAATAAGGTTTCAGTAGCATATACGTGTGTTTCTCCAAATTCTTGGCTTTGTATTTGTGATAATTTCTATTATGATTGTTTAAAATAAAGTTGTATGACCCTGGAAGAAATTATTTAAACTGCGGTCGTGCGCAGTGTTCCCAACCGGTTTTTTTGTTAAATAAGACGTTGTCAGTTTTTGTTCAATAAGACGTTGTCAGTTTGTGTCCAACAAGACGTTGTCAGTTTTTGTTAAATAAGACGTTGTCAGTTATTGTTCAATAAGACGTTGTCAGTTATTGTTCAATAAGACGTTTGTCAGTTATTGTTCAATAAGACGTTGTCAGTTTTTGTTCAATAAGACGTTGCCAGTTATTGTTCAATAAGGCGTTGTCCGTTATTGTTCAATAAGACGTTGTCAGTTTTTGTTCAATAAGACGTTGTCAGTTATTGTTCAATAAGACGTTGTCAGTTTTTGTTCAATAAGACGTTGTCAGTTATTGTTCAATAAGACGTTGTCAGTTATTGTTCAATAAGACGTTGTCAGTTTTTCTTTAAAAGAATAAATCAAACGGACACACTATCGCCATTTGTTTACATTTCATTGAGCTAAGCTTTTCCAAGGAGAAGCATAGTTGCAGGCAAAAATGAACATAAACACCTCATTTCAAACTAGACCTCAAAGTACACTTTCAAAAACCAGACACCAAAGTCTTTACTGAATCAGCGGCAGTAAGAGCTGAGTGACGTCTGTGCCTTGAGCTGAATCAAGAATTCCCTACTTACGTCCTGAGACTGTCGTAAGCGATCTGTGGAGATTTCCATACGATCCTAGCATGGAATCATCAATGTCTGCAAATGTTCTTATAAAACTAGCACAGCGAAGGATGTGGTCTGGTAAAGCCAGACGTTGATGTTAAAATCGCCTTGTTAAGATCAGCTGGGGCCACACCGCGTCTTTAAGTAAGCGTCCTGGACCCCAACTGCGAGCAGACGTAGCGTGAATGACAGTCTCCCACGTACTTATTGTAGGGTGACGGGCACAATAGACGCCTGAAATTTACGGAGAGTGACCTAACCCCTAGAGAAGCCCCCTCCTATAAAGATTCCATGGTGAGTGCCCCCCCCCCCCCTTCCTCCTCCTCCTCCCCTCGCTGTGTTCACGCACTGACTTTTTATCTTCCTATCTTTTTTCATCCATCCCTACCATCACCCGTGTCCTTCTTTTTCCCCACGACCTACCTTGATTGCCACCCTAACCCTGGCTTGGCGGGCGCTGATCGATGGCATGAGGTCAGCTCTCGCCACAGTCGTGCTGCTTTGGTTCTGTTTGCCCCTCATGCTGCACTACCCGTGCTTCCACACGTGCATGATTTCCCTTATGTTCTGTTTATTTCCACCCGCACTACCAGCAAGAGGAGCCCGCCGCAGAAGATGAGGTAACCGGTTCAATTCCCAGGCTGGCTTCTCGACCTCATTCTCGCGCAGCGCTGGCGTCTGCACCGCTTTTATATATTTTTTTCATTTTTAATTAACAACTAAAGTTATAGAAAATTTAATGTTATCTTTTGATGACCTAGTGTCAGTGATTGCCAAATAGTACTGTACGAGAAACAGTTGTGTAACAAGGTACGGCATGAATGTTCTCCTTATGCTTTATCACGTGCTGTCATCAATATTTTTAGTGGAGCGGTACGAAAAGTATAACACTGTTATCATACTACCTTCTAATTTCTCTGTAAGCAGATTATTATAGTTAGCAATATATCTACTCGCCATTCTAGGTGGAACTGATATTTCACAGTAGACATCCAGAAAAGTTTTAGCTTATCGCAGTGTTGTTTTACATTTTGTTTGCATTATCAGATCTTCTAAAACATGTTTCTTTTATGCTTAAGTGTAGACTGCATCAAATGATAGGGACATAACGTTTTGTTTCAGGTAACACGTTTGTTTGGACACACTCTTTTGTATGTCATCGCTCTTGTTTGCAACCATCAACATTTCCGAATCAATATTATAAGGGCAGATTATTTTAGGAAGTTTTAGATTTTAAGTCTCAGTGAAACCTTTTACAGAAGGACATTAGTCGGCTTTGGTGAATGGGGTCGTACTATTTAGATGCATGCAAACATATGAGGAAGAGCACTGACAGACTATTTATAACGCACATACCTTCCCTAATAGCAAGCTCATGGCGTGTACAATGATAAAGTCTACACTCATACAAAACATTCTAACACTCACATACTATACAATTGAAATAAAAAGAACAATTAAATACAATACAATTAATTAAGTAGCAGGCAAAACACGAAACATAAAAGAGGCGCCTTCACTGCTCGTCAGGAAAGACTGACCGGAACAGGTGTGTCTTGAGGGAGGTTTTGAACTGGGACATGGAATTAGAGTGACGGACAGGGAAAGGTAGGCTATTCCATGTTACAGGGCCGATGTAGGAAAAAGCTCGCTGTCCTTGGGTTATCTTTTTGCGACGGGGGACATTTAACGTTTTGGTGTCTGCAGCTGAACGGTTATTTCTAGCGGGGGTGTAGACAGTGAGAATTTCTTTGAGTGCGTGTGGTGCAGTTTGATTGAAGAAGTTGAAACACATAATGGCTAGCTTATACTCTATCCTCTGAGCGACGGGGAGCCAATGCAGTGCACGAAGGAGTTTGGATGTGGGAGTTCTCTTGGGACATCTAAAGATTAGTCTAGCAGCAGTGTTTTGGACTTTTTGCAGTTTGTTTAGCAGAGTGCCAGGAATGCCGGCAAGAAGAGAATTTCCATAATCAAGACGGGACAGAACAAGGGAAGTGACAAGGGTTTGAGTGGCCTGTTGTGAAAGACATGTGAGGAAGAGCACTGACATGCCTATGTGTATGTATGTATATAGGATTTCCAGGCCTGGGGAGAGCCTCTCAAGGTATTTCCATAGGAAGTCTGCATTCGCATGTGGCTGACGGCAGGGGGACAGGAGGACTGTGATTCGTCGGTAGGCAGCAGCGAAATGCCATGTGGTGACCATGCAAACCGCCACTGCAGATGGCTTCACTTAACTGTTCTTGTCGCATCATTTGTCTATCTTCCTCGTCGTTCCCGCTTGACGGACAACAAATACAAGCGGTTAAAGCCTGCCGAAAATTTGCGTGGATTAAAAACTGACAGAAACACAACTTGTGAGAGTGTCAAATTCTGTACATTTATATGTTATAGACATTCCACTTTCGGCCATCGTCAGGTAAAATGTAAAGCGATTTGAGCTCCAGACATGGGCGATAAGTCGGTCTTTACATTTTTAAAGCCTTTACCTTTCTTACCATTATCATCAGGTCGGGCCTTTACCTTTCTTACCATTATCATCAGGTCGGGCCTTTACCTTTCTTACTATTATCATCAGGTCGGGCCTTTACCTTTCTTACCATTATCATCAGGTCGGGCCTTTACCTTTCTTACCATTATCATCAGGTCGGGCCTTTACCTTTCTTACCATTATCATCAGGTCGGGCCTTTACCTTTCTTACCATTATCATCAGGTCGGGCCTTTACCTTTCTTACTATTATCATCACGTCGGGCCTTTACCTTTCTTACCATTATCATCAGGTCGGGCCTTTACCTTTCTTACCATTATCATCAGGTCGGGCCTTTAGCTTTCTTACCATTATCATCAGGTCGGGCCTTTACCTTTCTTACCATTATCATCAGGTCGGGCCTTTACCTGTCTTACCATTATCATCAGGTCGGGCCTTTACCTTTCTTACCATTATCATCAGGTCGGGCCTTTACCTTTCTTACCATTATCATCAGGTCGGGCCTTTACCTGTCTTACCATTATCATCAGGTCGGGCCTTTACCTGTCTTACCATTATCATCAGGTTGGGCCTTTGGCTTTCTTACCATAATCATCAGGTCGGGCCTTTACCTTTCTTACCATTATCATCAGGTCGGGCCTTTACCTGTCTTACCATTATCATCAGGTCGGGCCTTTACCTGTCTTACCATTATCATCAGGTCGGGCCTTTACCTTTCTTACCATTATCATCAGGTCGGGCCTTTACCTTTTTTACCATTATCATCAGGTCGGGCCTTTACCTGTCTTATCATTATCATCAGGTCGGGCCTTTAGCTTTCTTACCATTATCATCAGGTCGGGCCTTTACCTTTTTTACCATTATCATCAGGTCGGGCCTTTACCTTTCTTACCATTATCATCAGGTTGGGCATTTACCTTTCTTACCATTATCATCAGGTCGGGCCTTTACCTTTTTTACCATTATCATCAGGTTGGGCCTTTAGCTTTCTTACCATTATCATCAGGTTGGGCATTTACCTTTCTTACCATTATCATCAGGTCGGGCCTTTACCTTTCTTACCATTATCATCAGGTCGGGTCTTTACCTTTCTTACTATTATCATCAGGTCGGGCCTTTATCTTTCTTACCATTATCATCAGGTCGGGCCTTTACCTTTCTTACCATTATCATCAGTTCGGGCCTTTACCTTTCTTACCATTATCATCAGGTCGGGCCTTTACCTTTCTTACCATTATCATCCGGTCGGGCCTTTACCTTTCTTACCATTATCATCAGGTCGGGCCTTTACCTTTCTTACCATTATCATCAGGTCGGGCCTTTACCTTTCTTACTATTATCATCACGTCGGGCCTTTACCTTTCTTACCATTATCATCAGGTCGGGCCTTTACCTTTCTTACCATTATCATCAGGTCGGGCCTTTACCTTTCTTACCATTATCATCAGGTCGGGCCTTTACCTTTCTTACCATTATCATCAGGTCGGGCCTTTACCTTTCTTACTATTATCATCACGTCGGGCCTTTACCTTTCTTACTATTATTATCAGGTCGGGCCTTTACCTTTCTTACCATTATCATCAGGTCGGGCCTTTACCTGTCTTACCATTATCATCAGGTCGGGCCTTTACCTTTCTTACCATTATCATCAGGTCGGGCCTTTACCTTTCTTACCATTATCATCAGGTCGGGCCTTTACCTTTCTTACCATTATCATCCGGTCGGGCCTTTACCTTTCTTACCATTATCATCAGGTCGGGCCTTTACCTTTCTTACCATTATCATCAGGTCGGGCCTTTACCTTTCTTACTATTATCATCAGGTCGGGCCTTTACCTTTCTTACC
>JAWQFJ010000893.1:80000-85000 GCA_034096865.1 Theodoxus fluviatilis | reverse complement strand
GCATGAGTGCATAGTCAGGATATGGCAGCCCCATATCCAGTTGTCTCCCCTCCTGCAGGAGTGCATAGTCAGCTCCTGGCAGCGCCATATCCAGTAGTCTCCTCCTGCAGGAGTGCATTATCAGCTCCAGTAGTCTCCCCTCCTGCATGAGTGCATAGTCAGGATATGGCAGCCCCATATCCAGTAGTCTCCCCTCCTGCATGAGTGCACAGTCAGCTCCTGGCATCGCCATATCCAGTAGTCTCCCCTCCTGCAGGAGTGCATAGTCAACCCCATATCCAGTAGTCTCCCCTCCTGCAGGAGTGCATAGTCAACCCCATATCCAGTAGTCTCCCCTCCTGCAGGAGTGCATAGTCAACCCCATATCCAGTAGTCTCCCCTCCTGCAGGAGTGCATAGTCAACCCCATATCCAGTAGTCTCCCCTCCTGCAGGAGTGCATAGTCAACCCCATATCCAGTAGTCTCCCCTCCTGCAGGAGTGCATAGTCAACCCCATATCCAGTAGTCTCCCCTCCTGCAGGAGTGCATAGTCAACCCCATATCCAGTAGTCTCCCCTCCTGCAGGAGTGTATAGTCAGCTCCTGGCAGCCCCATATCCAGTAGTCTCCCCTCCTGCAGGAGTGCATAGTCAGCTCCTGGCAGCCCCATATCCAGTAGTCTCCCCTCCTGCAGGAGTGTATAGTCAGCTCCTGGCAGCCCCATATCCAGTAGTCTCCCCTCCTGCAGGAGTGCATAGTCAGCTCCTCAGCCTCTCTCATTACTACGTCCTGTAACCCTCCGTTCGCGTGAATGAGTGTGCGTGTGCAAGGCGAACATATTGTATGCCTCTTCCCTCTGTGGGACTGTGAGATAGATGGTCCAATGTCTGTGACGTGCAAACCCCCCCAAAAAATCGTCCTAAAAGAAGCTTCTTCTACCGTTCATGTTTACTATACTGTTATGTGAACTCATTGCACAGAACGACTGTATACACTGATGGAGACAGGATAACATGCTGATTGATTGATTGATTGATTGATTGATTGATTGATTGATTGATTGATTGATTGATTGATTGATTGATTGATTGATTGATTAAACTTTATTTTTCAAGGGAAATACACGAATTAGGCATAACTGCCTATCTTACATCCAGCCCTTGTTAAAACAAGAAACAAACAAACAAATCCAATCCCATCCCCCACCCCTACCCACGCACCCATCCTCTATCCCACACAGAATTCACACAATAACACAGGTTACAATCACTTCATGGTAACGAAATACCATGCTGAAAATAACCACGAAGTGAATTTAGAATAAAATTAAAGTGTCTAGGATGACTGCATAAGAAAAGTACGTAGTTTCAATTTAAATTTCTCTAAAGATTTCGCAATTTTAAGAGGATTGGATAGTGTGTTCCACATAGTAGCCCCTGAATAAGACAGGCTAAGTTTAAACAAATCAATCCTAGGTTGTGGCATTGAAAGGACAACGAGCGTATGTCTACTCATCGCGTGCTGTGTGTTCTGTCTCCACACAGATGAAGCAGAAAGCGGGCTCCAACACACCCCAACTTCCCCCTCCACAGCGGGAAAGACTGGCTTCCCGCTCCCACTCAGGTATGACGTCGCACTCTCTTACGTCACTGTGCGCGTCATTCTGCCGCACACGACACTGTAGCTTGCCATTTCCTCTTCTCTAGCTGTCCTGTGTCCTTTCCATGACAGGGCAATGCCTGCACAATTGTAGCGTGATTAACCCTTGTATGCGGCCATGAGCCAGCATCGGGTTGGAATACTCCCTAGAGAGTGAGTGGCGTTGGTGCTGGTACCCGACTGAGTGCGCCTTAGCTGTCTGTAACTATGTTGTGAGGTACCAGTGAAGGGTTGACCAAGCTGCCCAGTGATCAGGGGATAAAGTGTAAAGCTGTTTGAGACCCAGACATGGTGCTGAGTCGCTGTATAAAACCACACTGTTACCTTTTTTTACCTTTGCTCAGTTCTAAAGTTTGCCGGATAGGACAGTTCATTACAGAAGCGTGTCGACAGGTTGATAACAAAAGGGGCTATTATTATCATGTAGATAGGTAGATAACGCCTGAGAGTTCCATTGCTAAAGTCTGCGATATGGAATTGGGGAAGCTGTAGAGGCTTTGTACTCTGTACACTTTGCACTACTGACCACCACAACACGACTATACTTTATAATCTGTACACTTTGCACTACTGACCACCACAACACGACTATACTTTGTACTCTGTACACTTTGCACTACTGACCACCACAACACGACTATACTTTGTACTCTGTATACTTTGCACTACTGACCACCACAACACGACTATACTTTGTACTCTGTACACTTTGCACTACTGACCACCACAACACGACTATACTTTGTACTCTGTACACTTTGCACTACTAACCACCACAACACGACTATACTTTGTATTTTGTACACTTTGCACTACTGACCACCACAACACGACTATACTTTGTACGCTGTACACTTTGCACTACTGACCACCACAACACGACTATTCTTTGTACTCTGAACACTTTTCACTACTGACCACCACAACACGATTATACTTTTTACTCTGTACACTTTGCACTACTGACCACCACAACACGACTATACTTTGAACGTTGTACACTTTGCACTACTGACCACCACAACACGACTATACTTTGTACTCTGTACACTTTGCACTACTAACCACCACAACACGACTATACTTTGTACTCTGTACACTTTGCACTACTAACCACCACAACACGACTATACTTTGTACTCTGTACACTTTGCACTACTAACCACCACAACACGACTATACTTTGTACTCTGTACACTTTGCACTACTGACCACCACAACACGACTATACTTTGTACTCTGTACACTTTGCACTACCAACCACCACAACACGACTATACTTTGTACTCTGTACACTTTGCACTACTAACCACCACAACACGACTATACTTTGTACTCTGTACACTTTGCACTACTGACCACCACAACACGACTATACTTTGTACTCTGTACACTTTGCACTACTGACCACCACAACACGACTATACTTTGTACTCTGTACACTTTGCACTACTGACCACCACAACACGACTATACTTTGTACGAGCCAGGTGAGGACGAAGCAGCACGACAACATTATCTATGGTGTCCACTTCGCTACTACACTATGCTGGTCCATCCTGCCTAGTAGTAGTAGTACACATGAAATTTCACTGCTTACAACATAGCAACAGAGCACTCAGTACTCACTGATATCATGATTTAGCAGAAAATAAAGGTTTTGTTCTTAAACTTCAGTGAGTATTGTGGCCGGGTCAAACTGCGACGAAGACAAATGCAGCTCATCAAAATCATTTTACCTTGAGACCCGGAAAATAAATTAATTATATAATGAAATGTTTCCTGGTCTTGATATGTTGTTTCTTGTTTACCGCTGTTATTTTCATCCAGGTAGCCTGGAAGGTAAAATACAGCGTATGTGCATTATTGGCTTATTACTGCGGCAACTCCAGAATAACAACGCGTTGAAATGTCTGACTCATTGATGGCCACTAAACCTTTGACAACAATGTTTCAGTTCAGCTGCTTTGGTGTGGCGCAATAATAATCCCCTGTCTTTGCCTGTATTCCTGTGGCCATCTGCGCTTTGTGAATGCCTGTCGCCTGCTGTGAGGTGAAGCCAGAGGTGTTCCGCTACTGATGACAGCTTTTGCATTGCTCAGCGCTGGCATGTGATGAGGGGCGAGTCAGGAATTGGGCGAATTGAGCAGATAACTGGAAGTGGGACTGATAATTCGTATGACGTGGGATGGAGCGAATGAATGAATGCTTGATGAATGACCTTGATGGTGATAGCAAGGCACTCGTCTACAAGTATCTATAAACTGAATGTGTATGACTTTTCCTTTACAGAGAATTTTAACAATCGGGGGGTGAGTACGAGTTTTTATTCATCCACATCTTATTGTGTTCGTTTCACACTGTTTCTCCTCCCTGTTCCTTCCACTTCCACATCCTCATATTCATCTCTTCTTCGTTAGTAAACTCAGTCATGACAAAACCGGTATCTGACAGGATGTAAACGAAAAGAGGCTGCAATGCGCCTTCTCCTTCTAATCGACTGGCCGTGAGCACCGCTGTTCAGATGTTATTAGTTCAGAACTATTGTCGAACTATTGTGCATGCTTTGATCTTCATGGAGGGATCAAGTCTGGGTTGAAAGACAGTGATTCTGCAAACGACAATCATATTTATTCAGGAGCAATGGCTCTCGCGTGTGTACACATTGGTCTCAGTGGTCCACAAACAATGTAAGCTAGACAATTAGAAGACAGTTTTAACGTTCGTATTTGTTTTCAACTTGTTCATTGCACGACGTCAAAGGCAGAGAAAAGTATTAATCGACACATTTAGTTTTTGAGAACCTGTGTCTGTTTCCTTGTTGATCCTTTTCTGCATTCGTCTTGCCCCTTGGCCCTCATACACACTTTTATTTTCCTTTTAATTCCATCACCCACTGATTTTTACTGTTCCTCCTCTGACTCTTTCTGCCTGCCTCTCCGCCAGTCCCCATTTCCAGCGTATTTATCTCCGCTGGGTGCTGGGTCTCCCCTTTGGCCATTCTTATGGTCTTTGCCACGCACTTCCTACCAGCACCACGAACCCCCGCTGCAATTTGTCCTGCTTCCTGTGTAGCACATACTCGCTATGCAGTGAGCACGTGACTAGAACACATTTCCATCGCCATTCATGGCTCTAGTCATGTCTCACCCTCAACTTCCTTTCCATACCATCTTCTATTCCTCCTCAAATGTCTTCACAACTCTTTACTCCACCATTCGCTTTCTTCCTCTACAACTCACTCTTTTCTTCATGTCTAGTTCTAACCTCTCTCTCTTCCTCCGCTCAAGAAATCTCTTCACCCTATCCCACCCGCAAAGTACCTCGTTTTCCACCTTGAAAAAAATTTGCCACCCTTCTTCC
>JAWQFJ010000893.1:60000-62500 GCA_034096865.1 Theodoxus fluviatilis | reverse complement strand
GGCCATCGACCGGAAGCAGCGAGAGCAGCTGGACAGGATGAAGGACAGACAGCAAGGCAACCTGGTAACACGCAACATTCCTCTTGACATGGTGTAACAAGCGAAACGTCGCGTAACGTAAAGAAGCGTGACGTAACGTGTAATGTAACGGCACAACCCCAAACAACATTGCATAACAAAATGCAACACAACACGTCACATGACATGACGTAACGTGATGACGTGACATGACGACACAACCCCTAAGCATAATAAAACATAACACGCATTATTTGTCCATTGAAGGCAAACACAAGTTAATGATTACTGCTAATAACACTGAGCCACTTCATATAAACATACATACTTAAGTTTTGAACTCTTGTTGCTTCCTTGATCCTTTAAATATGAACTCACCCACATCATTCTGTATGAACAAGCATTGTCTATCCACGTAATAAATTATCACTTTTATTCATCTCATGCACATTTTATTTGAACATTAACGAACGTATGTGCATTTTACACATTTTGATCATATTTCGTCCCCGTCAATTGTTTTTGTGATATTTTCTACCATGAGTACCGTAACACCATGTGTGCGTTGTTGCTGTCGCTGTGCCGAACCTTGTGTGAGCTTCCTCCACTGTGGTTAGCGCGCTCGACCTGCAGTCGCTTGTGACTAATGGGTGCGGAGTTCAAAGCTGCGCCATTCCAGAGTTGCATTCTTGAGTTAGGTACTTAATTCCCATTGTTTCTTCCGACCCGCCTGTGAGAGCAGCGATGACACACTGCAGTGCAGTTCAGTGTAGTGCAGTGTAGTGCAGTGCAGTGCAGTGCAATTAATCTTTGTATGCGGCCATGAGCCAGCATCGGGTTGGAAGGCTTCCCATGGTGGTACCGCATTCAGCGTGGCTGAGGCTATAGTGAATATAGTCTCAGCAACAGGTTGTCACGTGACTTCGGCTCCACATTCCAATGATTTTACCAATCAAAATTCAACATGATCAAAAGACCATCGAGAGTAAAAAGAGACGATTCTATTTCACTCCAATGATTTATATCGATAGATAAACACAAATTTGGTGTTCTAATAAAACTAATCTATGAGATTTTCAGGAAATCGGTTGAGAACTACTTTTAGCGCAAACGTCGTCTACAAGGTTGCAAAATGCCGTGAGCACGTGCGATTCTGTATACACGTGCATACGCAATTTTTGGAACTAGTATAAAAGCAGTGAAAAGGATTCCTGTGGCTCCGGACTGGTGGCATGAATTTATGGTTACACTCTCGCCAGTAAATGCTTTCTGGCCAGAACCTGTGGTCTAACTGCCTTCACACTGTTTGACGAGCTGCTGGAGTCCACACTTTGATGATTCATGTATCGGCTCATGGAGTCGGTAAGTGATTCAACCTACATTCCGTTGCTATAAGGCTAATTGTCATGAATATAAAGAGAGATCCCAGACTTTTTCAGCCTGTGTGTCCGTCCCTCTGTCCAGTATCTGTCTTTGTTTGATCGAACTGCTGAGCAGGAGTTGAGCAGACCGATCAATTTTAATTCGGTGTCCGAGTGTAGCACAACAAGCGGAGGAATACACTCAGTGATTGAATTCTGTTTGTGGTATGCTTGGAATGGAAGAATTAAGGCTATCACGTGGCCAACCTGTTGCTGAGACTATATTCACTGCAGTCTCAGCCACGCTGAATGGGTGGTACCGTTGCCTGACTGTGCGCGTCGTGGCAGTCTGTCACTGCGCTTGTTGTTACGTGCATGTGAAAGGTTGATATGCGGCCCAGTGATCAGGGTGTAGGATGTTACGTGCATGTGAAAGGTTGATATGCGGCCCAGTGATCAGGGTGTAGGATGTAAATCAGTTTGAGCCCCAGTCAAGGATGGAAAGTCGCTATGTAAAACTATATTTTACCTTGCATCCTCGTTACAGCACCAGCAGTCCTTCGACACCTACTGGGGCAACTTCGGGGGCGGGGCCCCCAAGGGGCGTGTCCTCAAGAAAGTCAACTTGGACAACGCCCTCTTCTCGCCACATCACGTGAGTTCTGTCCAGGCTCCATCGTTTGTGTGTGTATGTGTGTGTGTGTGTGTGAGAGAGAGAGAGAGAGAGAGAGAGAGAGAAAGAAAGAGAGAGAGAGAGAGAGAGAGAAAGAGAGAGTTCATAGAACAAGGTCGTACATCGGCTTAGATCTTCTTCATTACTCTCTTCCCTTGTTTTACACCGCTGCTGGCTTGAAAATCCATTACCTCCCTGATAAGCGCGTCTATGAACATGATGACTACGCATTCCATATAGTAACACGAAAGAAACAATGTCTCCACTTTTCGAAGGCATGCGTAACAAAAAGACATGTAAACGTTTACACAGAAATGAATAAACATTTCGCTGTTGATTGCATTTGAACGTTAAACACTCAGCAGTGTTGCACAAGACGTCACGTCAACAATCTTTTTATAAAATTTATATTTGAATACGAAGCTGACGTCGTAAATGTCTGCTCTAC
>JAWQFJ010000893.1:52500-55000 GCA_034096865.1 Theodoxus fluviatilis | reverse complement strand
GTAGTCTTTGCTAGCCTGCCTGAATAATAGCGTGCGTGTAGTCTTTGCTAGCCTGCCTGAATAATAGCGTGCGTGTAGTCTTTGCTAGCCTGCCTGAATAATAGCGTGCGTGTAGTCTTTACTAGCCTGCCTGAATAATAGCGTGCGTGTAGTCTTTGCTAGCCTGCCTGAATAATAGCGTGCGTGTAGTCTTTGCTAGCCTGCCTGAATAATAGCGTGCGTGTAGTCTTTGCTAGCCTGCCTGAATAATAGCGTGCGTGTAGTCTTTGCTAGCCTGCCTGAATAATAGCGTGCTTGTAGTCTTTGCTAGCCTGTCTGAATAACAGCGTGCTTGTAGTCTTTGCTAGCCTGCCTGAATAATAGCGTGCTTGTAGTCTTTGCTAGCCTGCCTGAATAACAGCGTGCTTGTAGTCTTTGCTAGCCTGCCTGAATAATAGCGTGCGTGTAGTCTTTGCTAGCCTGCCTGAATAACAGCGTGCGTGTAGTCTTTGCTAGCCTGTCTGAATAATAGCGTGCGTGTAGTCTTTGCTAGCCTGTCTGAATAATAGCGTGCGTGTAGTCTTTGCTAGCCTGCCTGAATAATAGCGTGCGTGTAGTCTTTAGAATGGAGAGCTCTCACATGATGTATATAGTTGTACTTAATGTGCGCTATGCTCATCAGCTTGGCTCTCTTTTCATTTGTTTGTTTTGATTTATTATTTAAGTTTTCTTCTCATTTTAATCAATTTTTCATTTTAATCACTGCTCGAAGTGTACATGTGTGTGTACTTGTATGATTTGTGTGTATGTACACGACTAGGTGTGGTTGTCCCTACATCTGGAAGCTACCTACTATGGCGCTCGTCTGACTCTTTAAGTTGCCACAGCCTCGTCCAAGGAAACAACCTTAACATCAATCCTCAATTGGCCACAACAGATCAACAGCAGTTTTTAAAATGCTTGTAGCTTCGTCAGATTCTGCGGAAAACTGCAGAACGAGAACAATATAATATGCTGTACCCTAGTCTCGGAACACTTTGCCCTTCAGAATCGAGGACGAAGTTAACTCGTCGTTGCTTGAGAGGAGACGTGTTCTAAAAATAGACTTGTCGTGGCTGTAAAATTTACTACTCTCACATTTCCTCTTCAAGAAATGAGTTTGTCACATGTTTTACAACCATTGGGGAAGGCAAATCTTATTCTCGGAAGCAAAGTCTTCTCATAAGACACCTAGGAGGAATAAATGTCTGTAGTTTCACAGGTTGTGGGTGAGAGATCTGCAGCGAGAATTGTGAATCATCGCCTCTTCAAGCCCATAAAAATCTCGCACTGCTCGTTCCACTCAATGAATCCACCCTGAAGCGTGTTTAAAAAAGCAATGTTCCATCGTTACTTAACCCAGACCGTGCATTTCCTTTCCTCCCAGGAAATGCCAGATTACTTCCAAAAAAGAAGCCAACCATTGTGGAAGACAGAAGGTGTGAAATGCACATTTTGACGGAAATGGGCGACAGTTTAAATTGGTGAATCACTGGGATAAAACGCGGTCACCTTGTGGCATTGGACTGGTGTGCAAACCTCAAGCCCGGTAATACCTCATCCCTTGTCTTGGCGTCCGCTGTCTAAGCCCCACTCTTGCATGAACTCCTATACATTCATCTGAGCCAATCACAATAAACCTCAATCTCACTGACGGCCAGCAAAGTAGTAAAAGACTTAATATTTAGGCTCCAAACAAAAGAACAACAAAACAAACAGAAAGCCCACGTACATTCAGCACGCGAGATCACTTCCGAGACATGGCTTGCCACGTGCTGTTGACACTGCTGCATGAGTGACGCCCATCATCGAACGAACACCGGAAAAGGATTGTTGCTCTGACCTGGACAACCTACTTCTGTCGTTTATTTGATCAGACGTGCACCAGTAGTGAAGGAAAGACTTGCAAACTGAACAGTTCGCTCCTTGTCTCGTATGTAGATCTGTGCCTGCATTTCCGTAGGAAAGCGGTCGCGTGTCCTAAAATGAGGCGCTGATACGTGTTTTGATGTTCTGAGTCACATATACGTACGTGTATAACCTTCCGTCATTATAGACATTAATCCGGATGGGATTTCTTTTGTCGAAAAAAGTGTTCAACAGGTCTGACAAATCCTTGCATACACACGCTCATGGTATTATCATTGGGCAATGTATAACTGGACCTATTGAGCCTGTGCGGTGTTTTCTTGCTTGTGCTTGTGAGTCGTGCCGAGATGATGTTCTGTCTGGACATTCTTGTGCAATTAATGGATTTGTCTATTGCGTGTTTTTTTCATGGTAGCATGGTCTGTTTTATTGCTAGAATTTCTCGTGCCCTGCTTATTTATGCAATGGCACTCCTTGTGCATATCCTGTTATGAGTCTGCACCGTTATGAATCGCCTGTTTCAGCCGTCTGACGGCCTGCGGGTATCCAATGGGCTGCCCGACGTCTACAGCCCTACAAGGGTGAGTACTGGCTAGTTGCCTCTGCAGCCATA
>JAWQFJ010000893.1:20000-47500 GCA_034096865.1 Theodoxus fluviatilis | reverse complement strand
GAGGCTTTCTCAGACTGTGGACATGCCACCCAAAGCAGTGCTACTGAGGAGGCTTTCTCAGACTGTGGACATGCGACCCAAAGCAATCTTACTGAGGAGGCTTTCTCAGACTGTGGACATGCGACCCAAAGCAATCCTACTGAGGAGGCTTTCTCAGACTGTGGACATGCCACCCAAAGCAGTCCTACTGAGGACGCTTTCTCAGACTGTGGACATGCCACCCAAAGCAGTCCTACTGAGGAGGCTTTCTCAGACTGTGGACATGCGACCCAAAGCAGTCCTACTGAGGAGGCTTTCTCAGACTGTGGACATGCCACCCAAAGCAGTCCTACTGAGGAGGCTTTCTCAGACTGTGGACATGCGACCCAAAGCAGTCCTACTGAGGAGGCTTTCTCAGACTGTGGACATGCAACCCAAAGCAGTCCTACTGAGGAGGGTTTCTCAGACTGTGGACATGCGACCCAAAGCACTCCTACTGAGGAGGGTTTCTCAGACTGTGGACATGCCACCCAAAGCAGTCCTACTGAGGAGGGTTTCTCAGACTGTGGACATGCCACCCAAAGCAGTCCTACTGAGGAGGGTTTCTCAGACTATGGACATGCCACCCAAAGCAGTCCTACTGAGGAGGGTTTCTCAGACTGTGGACATGCCACCCAAAGCAGTCCTACTGAAGAGGGTTTCTCAGACTGTGGACATGCCACCCAAAGCAGTCCTACTGAAGATGGTTTATCAGACTGTGGACATGCGACCCAAAGCACTCCTACTGAGGAGGCTTTCTCAGACTGTGGACATGCGACCCAAAGCAATCCTAAGCAATCCAAAGCAACCCAAAGCAGTCCTAAACAGTCCAAAGGGCTTTTCCGGTATTATTTTCAAGTGATTGCTTTAATCATATAGGAGTCGGGTTTGTTTTAATAAAGCAGGCAGTATCTGGTTTTGAAAGCGGATTTATTACCAAAGATTGACTGATTGGATATTATGTTGGAATAAAACAATCATTTTTTAAATACCGGAAATGCCTTTTGGATTGCTTTGGATCGCTTTCGATTGATTATCCACAGCCCTTAGAAACCGTCCTCTGGTAAGATTATAACATCTTCAATCGAAGCTGTACTTTAAGGAAGATATAATTTGGCGGGAAACAAAGTGAAAAATAACAAAGCTTTCTCACTATTCAATAAGCAGGTGAATGAAAATAGTTCAATAAGCAGGTGAATGAAAATAGTTCAATGGGAAAATACGCAGGATTAGGTACATATGTATGTATTCCCCTCCATTGTGCCTGTAGTCAGTGTTTGTGTGAATTCCTGCGTGCTTAAAAGCTTGCTGTGTCCACACCGATTATTTTGTGAGTATGCGTTCAAATGTACACGCCTATGTGTATCTCGCTGAGAAATGTCACATGTGCATGTTTGAGTACTGTGTATGACACACATACATCTCGATGCGGAAAAGTTGTCCATAGCACTTTGTCATCGACAAAAGCAGCATATGCATCCCTGCTACAGGAAGAATGAGAGATGATTTTTCATTGACTGTCTCACCTTGAAATACTTGGCGTTGTTTTCATTGTTTGGAGGGTGATCTTGCTGATAAACAGTAGATGAACAGTCTTGTGTTTCATTGCTCTTGTGGAGTGATTGTTTTCACATGCTTTGTAATTGAAAACACTGTCTTGTACTTCATATTTGAAAAATCATCAGATCATAATGTTGTGGTATTTTCTTTGATGTATTACGATTTTTGATAAAATCAGTGTGTGTGTGTGTGTGTGTGTGTGTGTGTGTGTGTGTGTGCGTATGTGTGTGTGTGAGTGTGTGTATGTGTGTGTGTGTGTGTATGTGTGTGTGTGTGTGTGTGAAAGAGAGAGAGAGAGAGAGAGAGAGAGAGAGAGAGAGAGAGAGAGAGAGAGAGAGAGAGAGCGAGAGAGAGCGAGAGAGAGAGAGGGTGTGTGTTGAGATTCTGATAGACCTTATTCACGCGGTGGCCATGTTAGTTTTAAAACGAGGCCCCGTACGCTAACGCGGCGACCGCGCTACCTTCACAGTATTGCTGGAGCGGCAATTTGACAAATGTTCCGGACTTTTCTCAAGGTGATGTGGAAAGATGGTTGAACGAAGGCAGAACAATAGCAAGAAGACAAAGTGACAAAGGCTATGAGAAGTGGATTGAAGGGTTTATCGACTACGTTGCCATCAAAGGTTGGTACACAGTGACAAGTTCTTTCGCTTAGATTAGAACTGAGTGTTCGAGTTTTTTTTTCTTTCTTGGTGTCGCTTTCAAATGTGGTCACAGTACTAGGCTGGCTGGTTTACTTAGATGTGATTTTTTTCATGCGTGCTAACTGATATTAGGTTTAGAGCTTGAATTTTCGATGATATTACACAAGTTCTTTTTCGCTTACAACTCGAGTGATCACGCGCTGACCTCATGACAAGCTGGCCAATGACAGGCAAGGAACGAAACGGCCGTCTCTTTCCGTGGTTTTCAATGTTCGAACACTCGAGTTGTAAGCGAAAAAGAACTTGTGTAATATCATCGAAAATTCAAGCTCTAAACCTAATATCAGTTAGCACGCATTAAAAAAAATCACATCTAAGTAAACCAGCCAGCCTAGTACTGTGACCACATTTGAAAGCGACACCAAGAAAAACAAACAAACTCGAACACTCAGTTCTAATCTAAGCGAAAGAACTTGTCACTGTGTACCAACCTTTGATGGCAACGTAGTCGATAAACCCTTCAATCCACTTCTCATAGCCTTTGTCACTTTGTCTTCTTGCTATTGTTCTGCCTTCGTTCAACCATCTTTCCACATCACCTTGAGAAAAGTCCGGAACATTTGTCAAATTGCCGCTCCAGCAATGCTGTGAAGGTAGCGCGGTCGCCGCGTTAGCGTACGGGATCTCGTTTTAAAACCAAAATGGCGGGTCGCGTGAATAAGGTCTATTGTTTCATTGCAACGTCACGGTTTTGGGTTCTTTCTCTTTCGCTTGTTGAGCGCCTTGCTTCAGAAAAGACTTTTTGCTGATATTGCATGAACTATGGCGGCCATTGCCTTGGGTGCAAACAATGCACGGCACATGGACACTTTGCTTCGCCTCAGTCTCTTCTTAGTCCCGAGAGCTCTCGACCTACCAAAGCATGCTTTGATGTTAACCAGCTTAACCAGGCAGTACTGCTGCCTACAGTATTTGCACATCTAACGAGGCAACACCTTGGACTAAATGGCTTACCCTGTGCACGACACACTACAACAGCTGCACCTCAACATCACTCATACTATGAAGCTGCGCGGGAAAAGGCATGCAATACGATGGAATCACTACGAAATCCTACACGAAGTAATGGGTAATACTAACGACACGAAGCATTTAACAAGTACTCGACTTGATTATTTGAAAACTCTGTTGTAACCCAAAAGGAAAATAAGGAGGAAAAATATGGAGACATTATATGCAAATATGTTAGGAAAGATGAAAGGGAAAGGAGATAGGCGAACATGCATTAGGGTTTAACGATGTGCGAGGTGCAGTGCCGGGGTTCTATCAATGGGACGGGAAAATTATGGGTTTATTTAATTATCTGCATATTTTCATAAGACGCAGTACAGTGACAGGAAGCACAGTGTGCACAGCTCTAGCGTGACTGGTGATGCTGATGTGTGGAGACAAGGAAGACATGGATAGGTGCATGATACATTAAAGGTAGAAAAAACAAAGCAATAAAGTAGCCTGTCATGTATAGAAAGACGAAAAGGGGCATGAAAACTACATGAAGACTTGGACAGACAGCAACGCCAGAAAGTAATTAAGTAGGCAACAATACGGGTGTAAAGAAAATATCGACGAGAATACAGTTATGTGCATTTGAATACGGAGATAATAGAATAATGTAAAATGTTGCTATTGAAGCGAAATAGAAAGAAGTAAGCGTGAATGACGTTGATGTAAATGAAGAAAAGGAAAACAGTATCTTGTGTTATGCATTCATCGTAGGCGGCGTGGTCGACATCAACTGTGTGCATCGAAGTAGAGCTATAAAGAAAAGCAAAAGCAAAACGTGGAAAAGAATGGTGATGTAATGCCGGAGGAAAGCAACAGAGACGACGGTGGGCGGATGAACTGAGGGGGAAAGTGAGAGGAAGTATATAAAACGTGACAGATGAAGATCTACGTTAGAGAGGCTATAAATATGGCGGAAAGCAGTTGCTGTCAAGTAGAACGAAAACCAAACTGAACTTATAGGAAGGAGAGTCTATGCCTGTAATTGTGGCATACAGCTGAAGAAATCAGAGCGTAAAGAGGGACGCCAGCAAAACGTACATAAGCATTGGACAGAAGCAGGAGAGGAGAAGGCGGGGCTGACCAAGACTGCTTCTGTGTGCAGGTCAACCAGTATCGGAAGGCCGTGGACGCAGAGCTGGGCACGGAAGACACCGGCCTACCTCGCTACGTCAAGAACACCATCCGCTCCACGCACACCAACCTCTACGACATGGCGCCCAACCGCAACCTGGTAACTGCAGACACGCAGCCAGGCACGCACGCACGCACGCAAAGGATGTTGCGTAAAGTGGCTGTAGGAAAGATCCTTCTACTTGACTTAGTGCGCGCGATCCCCACACACAGATTAGAGCATTAGAAACCCCCGTTACTGAGTCCATCGCGCGCTGATATTGTGCACATAATTTTGATTCAAAAGGGTAGTTTCACTTGTAACTTGCGCCTGAGAGTATGCTTTTTTTTCTTTTCAGAACGGCAGCTTCATTTAGCAATCATTAGTCCCAACAAGGGTTTTACAATAATAATAATACCAATACCAACGATTATTTTCAACACCACAGGTTAGCAGATACATTTTATTTTACATGGGAATTACTTTTACTACACAAATCACAGCATGTTTGGTAGCACGAAGTCCAGCATGTACGTCACCAGTGCAAACACACCACACTGGGGTAAAGTGTAAAGCGGTTTGAGCACCGATCAATGGTGGAAAGTCGCTATATAAAATCACACCTTTACCTTTTCCTTTACTGTACAGCGAACGGAGTGGTGCATGTAGTTGATTTAAGAGATCTATGTGAGAGGTCCTCAGAGGTCAACGTCAGTGTTTCTATCGCAACTTCAGACCGGGACTTCAGAAGTAGTTGTTTACATACGTTTTTGGCAAGATCTACTTGATCATTTCTTCCTATTGTGTCTGTCTCGGCAGCTGCGACACTTGCATGCTCAGAATACTTCTGTCCACAACCCTGCAGTGTTAGTTCTTGTTTCCTCTGTTTTGTAAACGATGTGTACTATGTGCGTATTGGGGGAAACTTGTTAGTTTTACGTCTGCGTCTGAAAAAGAGATATAACTGTTTTCCTTGTTTTCACAGAGAGCCCGCGATGTTCCACCTCCATATGCCACAGGAGGTTACGACTAGAAAAGTCGACTTCGTCGCGACCTTGCTTTCGAAACAGGGACTCTCGGGCTGTTCCAGCATCCTCCCCCGGCAGGTATAACCCTTAATCACGTGACGCTTTCGTTAGGTCCCCCCCCCCCCTCCCCTCCGCATGCACGGAGAATGGCTTCCCCGTCGTTAAATCTCTCAAGATGGAATGTGCCCCCTGCTCCAGTAACAGGACAGATATTTCAGTCTGACACACTTTTACACCAGTCTCGGCTTACATCACTGGTAGTATGGATTCCAGGGTTACTGCAACCTTGAACATAGCCGAGAGAGCGAAGAAGGTTTTTGTAAACTTGTCTTTTTTTAACACAGTAGACATTTCTTAGCCTTTTCTATACTTATACTTAACAAAAAACAACTTAAACACAACACAAACTCTGAGAAACAGCATCGTTGATAACATTCACATATTTTGATTTATATTGTGAGTGGAGTTTTCTCCTCATTTTGGTGTCACTCTGATAAACAATTCACTGGCCAGAAAATGAGATGATGCACTGATGGAGAGATTTTCTGTTGTGCAGGTAAAAGCCATCAATGTTTTATGAGCTGTCTCTTTTATATCTGTTATGTCTCATTTACCGTCACTGGATCTTTGCACCGCAAACTTGGACACCATGTATTTAAATCACAATGTATGTTAGATAACTGACTGGTAAGATTAATTTGTTTAAAGTCTGTAATAAATGTGAAATTAGCTACTTTCGACAATTTCGTTGCTGATCTCATTTACGATATTCAGAGGTGATAGATGTTATATAATCTATAGAATATTTTTAAAGACCATCTGCTCTGTCAAGGTAGTCGAGTCTTTATGGCTTTTATCATTCTTCTTTGTTAGTTGTGGGAGGTGCCTCGCTTCCATTGAGATGTGTCAGTGTAGTTTCTGTTCGCTTCAGAATATATATGTATATAGTCACCTTCTGTGTGTGATTCCAGTGACACATTAATGAAATACATGCGCAGACGATGCCTGATCTTTTCTGTGATCATTCCGACCATTGGTGTATTTACAGTGTCTGTGATATTAGAAAATTTGTATTTTGAATTCAGTATGTTTTGGTCTTATTCTTGAGTCTTTTATTCCTCTGCTAGATATGTCGCCCGTTTGCATGAAAGAGTTTATTCGAAGTTGATAACATATTATTACACACAATATTCTTCCTTTGCAAGAAATCATTATTTGACCTATGTGTTGATGTATCTTATTGCATAAAGGAAGATCACTCCATCAAAAAGTTAATTGTATATATCATGATTAGACTGTTGTTTTTAAAGTCACTTTAAACTGTTGGTAAAGATCATGAGATTTGGAAGTAAATCATATTAGCTTTTGTAAATTAGACATAAAAATGGTGTAGGTAGACGATGTAACGTGATAGACTGTTATGGAAACACAAATGTAAATAAGACGACATTATAACACTATGTACACGATTTCATTGCGTTTTATATTACTAAGTCACACAAACTGTTCCATGTTTCTGTAGTTTAATTGATAGGAATATTTTATACACTGATTTAATGATGACATCTAAATCATTTGCACTTACTGTTGATATGTACATCATTTTGTACATGACGCATGTTACATTTTCCAATTTTACTGTATATACATTACAAAAATCGTCTTGAATTAAATAAATTTTGACAGAATGTTTGCTTTTGCCGTATTTGTTGATTTGCATAGAATATGGGTAACAGATCGATTGTAGAAGGGTAACTGAGATCGAAAGTACGCCAAACAGAAAACGCACGTGCTTGACCCCAACTGATGTTACAGAGATGTGTCTCTGAAATGACCACTGTGACTTGGGACCTACTTCGTGTTGCTCAGTCACAAACAGCAAGAACAAGTAATGAAGGTCTCTTTGTGGGGAAAACTCTGAAATGACCACTGTGACTTGGGACCTGCTTCGTGTTGCTCAGTCACAAACAGCAAGAACAAGTAATGAAGGTCACTTCGTGGGGAAAACTTTGAAATGACCACTGTGACTTAGGACCTGTTTCGTGTTGCTCAGTCACAAACAGCAAGAACAAGTAATGAAGGTGTCTTCGTGGGGAAAACTCTGAAATGACCACTGTGACTTGGGACCTGCTTCGTGTTGCTCAGTCACAAACAGCAAGAACAAGTAATGAAGGTCCTTCGTGGGGAAAACTTTGAAATGACCACTGTGACTTAGGACCCGTTTCGTGTTGCTCAGTCACAAACAGCAAGAACAAGTAATGAAGGTGTCTTCGTGGGGAAAACTTTGAAATGACCACTGTGACTTAGGACCTGTTTCGTGTTGCTCAGTCACAAACAGCAAGAACAAGTAATGAAGGTCTCTTTGTGGGGAAAACTCTGAAATGACCACTGTGACTTGGGACCTGCTTCGTGTTGCTCAGTCACAAACAGCAAGAACAAGTTATGAAGGTCTCTTTGTGGGGAAAACTTTGCGTCCACCCAGTCAGCACGACGTGGTGCAGAGCAAGTCCGCAGTGCCACTTGTGACACGGTACAGAGCAAGTCCACAGTGCCATTTGAGGCACGGTGCAGAGCAAGCCCGCAGTGCCATTTGTGACACGGTACAGAGCAAGTCCACAGTGCCATTTGAGGCACGGTGCAGAGCAAGTCCACAGTGCCATTTGTGACACGGTGCAGAGCAAGTCCACAGTGCCATTTGTGACACGGTCCAGAGCAAGTCCACAGTGCCATTTGAGGCACGGTGCAGAGCAAGTCCACAGTGCCATTTGTGACACGGTGCAGAGCAAGTCCACAGTGCCATTTGTGACACGGTCCAGAGCAAGTCCGCAGTGCCACTTGTGACACGGTGCAGAGCAAGTCCGCAGTGCCACTTGTGACACGGTGCAGAGCAAGTCCACAGTGCCATTTGTGACACGGTCCAGAGCAAGTCCGCAGTGCCACTTGTGACACGGTGCAGAGCAAGTCCGCAGTGCCACTTGTGACACGGTGCAGAGCAAGTCCGCAGTGCCACTTGTGACACGGTGCAGAGCAAGTCCACAGTGCCATTTGTGACACGGTCCAGAGCAAGTCCGCAGTGCCACTTGTGACACGGTGCAGAGCAAGTCCACAGTGCCATTTGTGGCACGGTGCAGAGCAAGTCCGCAGTGCCATTTGTGACACGGTACAGAGCAAGTCCACAGTGCCATTTGAGGCACGGTGCAGAGCAAGTCCACAGTGCCATTTGTGACACGGTGCAGAGCAAGTCCACAGTGCCATTTGTGACACGGTCCAGAGCAAATCCGCAGTGCCACTTGTGACACGGTGCAGAGCAAGTCCGCAGTGCCACTTGTGACACGGTGCAGAGCAAGTCCACAGTGCCATTTGTGGCACGGTGCAGAGCAAGTCCGCAGTGCCACTTGTGGCACGGTGCAGAGCAAGTCCGCAGTGCCATTTGTGGCACGGTGCAGAGCAAGTCCGCAGTGCCATTTGTGACACGGTACAGAGCAAGTCCACAGTGCCATTTGAGGCACGGTGCAGAGCAAGTCCACAGTGCCATTTGTGACACGGTGCAGAGCAAGTCCACAGTGCAATTTGTGACACGGTCCAGAGCAAGTCCGCAGTGCCACTTGTGACACGGTGCAGAGCAAGTCCGCAGTGCCACTTGTGACACGGTGCAGAGCAAGTCCACAGTGCCATTTGTGGCACGGTGCAGAGCAAGTCCGCAGTGCCACTTGTGACACGGTGCAGAGCAAGTCCGCAGTGCCATTTGTGGCACGGTGCAGAGCAAGTCCGCAGTGCCATTTGTGGCACGGTGCAGAGCAAGTCCACAGTGCCATTTGTGACACGGTGCAGAGCAAGTCCACAGTGCCATTTGTGAGGCATCTCTCAGAAAGGACACACTGAACTCACAAGTGTTTTGTCATGCATGTCAAGCAATCATGTGGAGTTTTGTTAAATTTGTTTTCGTAACTGTCCATCCTTTCTCTCCGGGTTTTGCAAGTGTCGCCTCTCTGCAATGGCTTGATGTCAAATTAATTACACTACCCTGCACAACTGTGCTCAGAGAACCAGAAAAAAAGCCTGACATACTCGGCGCTCCTCTGCCATTTTCTCCCAACCTTCTCTCTTTTTCTTTTACAATTTTCCTCTCCATCTTCCTTCTCTCGAGCTACACCCACCCACCCACCCCGCCCCATTTTCATCTACCTTCCATCCCTCTCTCCTCCCCCGACTTTCCCTTCTCTCCCCGTCCTCCATGTCCGAAAGTTTATGTCTGCCAAAAACACCCACCATTTATCTGTCGCTGTGTGTTGTATAACTTATCATCCACACAGTGTTTTATATTTTGTGGTGTGTGTGTGTGTGTGTGTGTGTGTGTGTGTGTGTGTGTGTGTGTGTGTGTGTGTGTGTCTGCGTGTGTGTGTGTATGTGTGTGTGTGTGTATGTGTGTGTGTGCGTGCGTGTGTGTGTGTTTTGTGTGTGTAGGTGTGTGAGTGTGTGTGTCTGTGTGTGAGTGTGTGTGTTTGTTTGTGTGAGTGTGTGTGTGTGTGTGTGTGTGTTTGTGTGTGTGTGTGTGTGTGTGTGTGTGTGAGTGTGGGTCTGTGTGTTTGTGTGTGTTTGTGTGTATGTGTGAGTGTTTGTGTGTGTGTGTGGTGTGTGTGTGTGTGTGCGTGTGTGTGTGTGTGTGTGTGTGTGTGTGTGTGCGCGTGTGTGTTTGTGTGTGTATGAGTGTGTGCATGCGAGCATGTTCTCGCGCGTGTGTGCGCGCGTGTGTGTGCGCGCGCGTATATGCGTGTGTGTGTTTAGGGGAAAAATTGTGCTGTACACGTACCAGCATATTATTCATTTAAGGCAACTGGTAAAACAAGAAACAACTGTATGTCCATGCTTCTTGAAAACATTGTAATTTAGCTGCGGAAAACTTTGCACGAATAATTATTTCTTATCAAAAACTTGGAAGGAGAATCACCACAAGCAAACGTGACTGGTATGGCATTATGTGTGCTAAATAGTGCGTCCAATGAGTACTCATGCGCTGAAAAGAGTGCGGAAGGATTCGTGCGCTGTGGTGCGGTTTTTACATCCCGTTCATGCAATCACCACAAAATTTTCTGTGTTAACCCCTTCACGGCTGAAGTGTTTGCTACTATTATTGACCGCAATACCCGAGGTGAACAAAGACCGAAGCGGACTTACGCGAACTAGTGTTCGGAGACAGTTGCACACGAACTGGTGGAAGTGGAGTCTGCAATATGAGATGCATACGTCACAACTCAAACTACATAGCTACATGATAAGCCACGTAGTATGTAGTATCATGTAGCTCAGTGCCCCAATCTTAGCCAAGCTACTTTGACCCAGATGTCGATTTTTAATAATGCAGAAATTTAAATGAAATGTTGACGTATTCTGCATATGGTTTTGATAAATTAGTAGCTCAGTAGTTATGGTTTCTCTGTATACATGTCAGTAATTCTTAAGGTGAGCATTTTGCATGTGAACTGAAGGAAGAAGGCGGACATCGGTTCTTTACTTGTGTACAGAAAACATCAAGCCTTCAGGCATGAAAAATCACTCACTGACCGGTCTGTCACGACCAAAAATGGGTTTTGGATTGATATGGTATATCTGGTGTGTGTCGACGGACTTTCTACGTGATTGTTTGTGCTCTCAGTGTTGTGCTCTGGCATTTTCTTCTGCTCTTAAGTTTCAATGGTACATCGCGGCGCATGTCGCTGGCTGTTTTGATTTCAAAGTCTTGTCAGCAAAGTGATCGGTGTTTACGGATTTGGAGGCTAGGTCAGTCTGTCGAGAGTTTTCTCTTGGTGCCCGTTCTTGGGCGGTGCTGTTCACGGGGATTCGTGGCAGTTTTGGGTCTTGCTTGGGCAGACCCGAGCGATGTATTAGCTGGTTTGTGTCTCATGGTTTGGGAGGCATGTTCAGGAGCGGTCGAGTCGTCGTTCCTGGGGGTGCATATTGTCACCTGTCTAGATTGTACCTGAGTCTGAAGCCCTCCTGACATGGTCTGTCTTCGATCTTATTCTTGCTCTTTTCTGGGTCTGGGAGGTAGCTCCCCACCTCTTCGTTTATCGCTGTGCTTTTGGGGTCCCATACCGTACCGATTGGTCCTGGAACCAACGAACTAACGGCGTGCGTCGAGGATTTCAGAACGTCTTTGTGGAAAAACAACAGAGAAAAGATGAGAGACTAATCGACGGAAAAGGTAGAGAGAGAAAGAAAACTAGGGTTGGTCTCGCGTTCTGGATGTTGTTTGCAATTCGGTGGTTCGTCGTTTAGTCTATGTTCTTGGTGACGTTGGTCTCTCTGACCGTTTGAGTGGGGGGCCCATTCGGACGTTTATCTTTGATTTGTCGTAGTTTCCTTGTACTTCTTTTTATTAATTAGAGTATATACTTAGCTTTAAAATAATAAATATGTATTATCTGTTTATATGCTTTTGAGTGTTCTGTGGCGTTTGCGTTAACCTGTCATTAGTCCAGGGGTTGGAAGTTCCCTTCTGTTTTTTCCTGCCAAGGGTCACTTTCTAAATTACCACCATAGTGATCGTTGACACAGTCCATCAAGCATAAATCATATCATTAACTATTTTGATATTTTTCGCACGCAATTACATCATTAGCTTTATGCCTGTTGAAGACGTTGAATAAATGATAATGTGGTAGATTCTATAACACATCGCAGCGTCTTCAAACGATATATAATGCTAATTCTTTACACGCGCACACATGCGCGCGCGCAAACACGCACGCACGCAGCTCCAACCCAAGCACACTCGCGTGTTAACACGTTTACACACTCATACACGTGCATGCGCCAACGCATTGAATTTTGTTGTGGAAAGAATAAATTGTAAAATACAAACAAACAAACAAACAAAAATCGCTTAACACGTTTCCCGCTCGAATGCAAATGCAAAGGTGATGGTGGTACGAACGCTGGCACACAGTGTTTGCATTTTGCACAACGCCGCTTTGGAAGTACCTTGCTAATATGACCTCAACTTCAGTGAGAAGCTTTTTCATTTTGTAAACAGGAAGATTTGGGAGTTTGTATTGGACAGCGATAAAAGTTTATCATACACATAAATACTGTACATAGAGGCAAAAAGACAGCAATATTGTCATGTGGCAGCGACAGTGAAGTCACTTACAGTACCTCACAATTTGAATAAATAAATTTTGAACGCTTCAGTAATCATGATTGAACATATATATCGGTACACCTCTGCCATCATAATAATTATAGAGACAATGGTCACTCTAATCCAAAAGGGTTTCATCGTACACATTAAAAACACAAAACCATTAAATAGCTCAGGGGATACTTTTACGAGAGAATATGCAATGATGAGTGTACACACAATATACACTTGCTGCCCGATTCGTCAAAGATGAAACGTATGTACAACATGAGCTGCAGTAATAACTGTACAAGTGATGGACCAGTATACAATGTACGACATGAGCTGCAGTAATAACTGTACCAGTGATGGACATTATACATAGGATTGTAGCATCAATGAGCTGCAGTAATAACTGTACAAGTGATGGACAGTATACATAGGATTGTAGCATCAATGAGCTGCAGTAATAACTGTACAAGTGATGGACCAGTATACATAGGATTGTAGCATCAATACACACTCAAATTTTTGCTCAAGGGACGTCTAGAATGACGGTGTCGTTTGAGAGCACTGGAAGACTTTCTGACTCTGGAAGACTTCCTGTTAAAACCAAGCATCACTGGGCGATCTGAAATATCTTTCACGCAGTGCCAAATACACTGTGTAGCCACAGCGCACTGCGCACGACCTCAAACAGCACCTGTTCGCAAAACCTCGTGTCGAAATCATTATGAAGAACACACCGTGTACGTATGTCCTTCACGACATATTAAGAAAATCCATTGTCAAGCTACAACTACGTCCTTTCTACGCTGCAACGCATTAATGATGTATCCTTAGCAGCAATCCCGACGTAAACCAAGTTCGTCACACACTCCTTGAATATTTGACAAAAGTAAATGCAAACACACTTCTGTGCGAAAGCGTCAAACGCAATGTTCATCCTGTGACGTGATTATGAAAGGTCAAACAAGACAACTCTGTCGCAAGCTACACAATCGCCTCGTGATTATGAAAGGTCAAACAAGACAACTCTGTCGCAAGCTACACAATCGCCTCGTGATTATGAAAGGTCAAACAAGACAACTCTGTCGCAAGCTACACAATCGCCTCGTGATTATGAAAGGTCAAACAAGACAACTCTGTCGCAAGCTACACAATCGCCTCGTGATTATGAAAGGTCAAACAAGACAACTCTGTCGCAAGCTACACAATCACCTCGTGATTATGAAAGGTCAAACAAGACAACTCTGTCGCAAGCTACACAATTGCCTCGCACAGCACGTCCCACAAAGAATTTGGCAACCGTTCTTCCCAGTCGCCACACTCATACAGGAATAACCAGCAGAATGTACATAAATCTAGCCATGTGTGTGTGTGTGTGTGTGTGTGTGTGTGTGTGTGTGTGTGTGTGTCTCAGTATATATATATATATATATATATATATATATATGTGTGTGCGTGTGTGTGTCTGTGTGTCTGTGTGTGTCTTGTGTGTGTCTTGTGTGTATATGTGTGTGTGCGTGTCTGTGTGCGCGCGCACACGCGCGCGTGTGTGTGTATTGATTTGCTTGCATGACTGCGTGCATGAGGGAAGCCTCTGAAAGGATGCATTTACGATGTGGTAGCGCGCCCTTGTAACTTTCTAGGCGCACCCGGGTACATACCCTGCACGAGTCGACTCATCAGCAACGGCAGTATCTACGTCAGCGTGCCTGCACGACCGCGAGTTCTCACCAGAGACTCTACTACTTCCGCCTTCAGTTCATCAGAAGACCGCGGCATGCCGAGATGATTTCTTCATTGGTTATTCATTCTCGCTCACACTCACCCACTGCTTCGGCATGCCCCAACTACTCAACTATGTGCGGGTCGTTGAAACCCAGCTGCTGCTTGATGTAGCGAGCCACCAGGATGCGGGAGCGGCATTGCCACTCCTTCAGGGCCTGGGGGTCGTTGGGAGGCTCGTCTCCCTGCAGTCTGTCCAGCAGCGTCACGCACACCACGGCAGCTGCAGAGGAAGATGACCTAGTCAGTACAGATGGATGGATGGATGGATGGATGGATGGATGGATGGAGGGAGGGAGGGAGGGATGGATGGATGGATGGATGGAGGGAGGGATGGAGGGACGGAGGGATAGATGGTGTTTTACGGCCTATCAGCCTTCGTATAAGGCCATTAAGCACGAAAATCACTGGAACGGTTTAGAGTAAACGCAATCCAGTCACGGTGTCCCTAGTTATTCGCCTCTTACGAATCGCATAGGGAGACGATGTGGGTCAATTCTTACCCCGAACCCACAGGGGGATAATCAGTACGGCAACTGCAACAAGCATCGAGTAGGTACTAACATTCACGTAGTAGACATAACAGCAGCATACTGCAGTAACATTGCGTGCGTGGATTCATTAGTTAGAGAGAGAGAGAGAGAGAGAGAGAGAGAGAGAGAGATTGTTTTAGACTGCAGTTGTAGCCAGTTCTGTTGGGAACGATGAGAACAACGCAACCTAACCCACTTCCTATGAAGAAGTCCACTTCCCAATATGTCGCGGGAGTATTTGAGCTGTCAAACCTTTGACCTCACAACCCATTAGCTCTCTGTGTCTATCTTGCTCTCCCATTAGGCATATCAACCACTCTCCCTCCTTTCATGGCGCTGTCATTTCGCATCGCTCTCTCTTGGCTGATCAGGGGGCTTCTGTTCGTCTTCATGTCCTACATGTCATCTGCCCTTCCCTCTTTGTGTCCACCCCATCCCCACACCCCTTCTCCATCTTCGTGTCTCTATGTCTTACAGTTCCCTCCTCACTCAACTCCCCTGACAAGTAAGCGTTTCATGTCTACAAAGCAGGTCGACTTGACCGGTCTAAGCCAGATGGACTGACGAAATTTGTTTACTCAGCAAACTGCGCACATCTTGCCCCCATTCCATGAAGGACGAAATAAACATCGCCAGTAATTAGACAAAGCAATGGAGATAGTCATTCCATCAAGCACGAAATAAACATCGCCAGTAATTAGACGAAGCAATGGGGATAGCCATTCCATCAAGGACGAAATAAACATCGCCAGTAATTAGACGAAGCAATGGGGATAGCCATTCCATCAAGGACGAAATAAACATCGCCAGTAATTAGACAAAGCAATGGGGATAGCCATTCCATCAAGCACGAAATAAACATCGCCAGTAATTAGACAAAGCAATGGGGATAGCCATTTGGTTGGCAACAGCCCAAGTTTAGACTGAGTTTAATGAGCACTGTAACGATTTTCTGTATCATTTCCATGTTTAGTTTGGTGATGACTACTATTTTAGATAACTGTTATAAATCAAGAATGGTTTAGTGACTGCTTAGTAATGTATATTTTTCAAAATGGCAAAAGTCTGATTTGAAGTTTAAACAACCCAGTAGAATGTAGTCATCACGTTTACTTTTGCAAGATGTGTGTCTCTTCTTCACGGGAACAAAAATCAGGTTTTATTTAAATATATTTACAATGTGGGATGTTATACGGGCCAAAGCAAAAAGAAAAAAGTATTTACAATCCTTCAAACTTGTTAAAAATAAAGGCTAAGCTTTCTCCCATAAATGTATTGCATAAGCACTTGTGGTGGCAGGGAATAAGAACATACAAATGACGATATTAGTGCCAACGACTACGAAAAGAGCAGTACTGTACTAGTAATACATGAAACACAAAAATGCACATATCAGCCATAGTCTCTGGCCATAGTCTCTGACCATAGAGGCATAGGAAATGCAGTTATTGTTGTTGTTGTTGTTGTTGTTCTTGTACCCGACCTGTCGGTTATCATGAGACTATCTCCTTGGCGTGAGAAGCTTTTTGTAATTCTTTCTTTTTCTGTCTTTTTTTCACTGCCGATGTGCATTATCCATGTTTATCAACATATTCTACTGCAGGATGCACTAAATACAAAGTATATTGTTTTTACATATAACGACTTGTACTGGCAAAGCTTTCAACAACACCATTAACAACAGCAACAACGTCTTTTCATTACTCCCTTCTCTACTTTCCTCCCTTGGCCCCTAACAGTGACCTCGTTTTTGGCTTTGCATTCATTATCGGACCAGCTACTAGTACGTCAGCCATCAGTACAAGGTGTCGGCATGTACAGGAGCTACGTGAAGTAGTGTCATATCCTAGACCGTAGAGTATCCTAAAACGTAGAGCGTGACAGTAGCACATCTGCCCTATCTCCCTTCTGGGACACGCTTCCCAAGCTAAACATGATTTGCCAAGGATGGCCAACCTTGAATGAAAGCCAGAGGTCACACTTCACATTTCCGGCAATGGAGATGTAGGGGTAAAGCGCAACTGATCACCGGTATGTGAGTGAAGGCAGACTGAACAGATTGGACTACTACGAAGAAAAAAAGACAAAGTAAATATTAGTTTTTAAATAAGAAAGAGTCCGACGAGACAAACGAACAAATGATTGATCCCTATCGTCACCACAGCAGTAAACATTCATAAACTTGTGCAAGTGTGTACATGAAGTGTGGTTGAGGTCAAACGAGCAGACGACAAAACAGTGTGTGCTGACCAGGTAGTGACGCAATGGTTCAGTTCTCAACACGTCATTGTTAAGTGTGTTGACGACGTTCGATGTTGTCTACAGATTTACGACAGTGGGTCAGAAGGAGAGATAACCTTTGTTATGAGCTGGTTTTCTCTCTCTTATTTTATATTTACCTTCTGGTTCCTGGATTGAGTGAAGGGTCTTCTGATTCGTAGATCTTGATGTTTCTTGGACTAAGATATAAGATCTTCAGTCTTGTGTGTTCTTATGCTTTATTCAGCATTAGACAGTCCTCAGCTCTCTCTGATCCGCTCTCTGTCTGTCCCTCTCCGCTCTGCTCTCTCTCCGCTCTGCTCTCTCTCCGCTCTGCTCTCTCTCTCTCTCTCTCTCTCTCTCTCTCTCTCTCTCTCTCTCTCTCTCTCTCTCTCTCTCTCTCTTATTTTACCTCCCAAATTACTGAGATTCCTGTCTTCTTAGACGCATACCGTCCCACTTCTCCTTTCATGGTCTTGTGCCCCGACTACACCAGAAATACAATAGCAGGGGAAGGGGGGGGGGCGAGGGACAAAGGTCTTGGAGGGGGGGGGGGTGTTCTTTGGGAAGATAGTACGATTCCGTTCGGTCTGGAGTTCTCTCCTAAGAATAAACTCGCTCTTTTGACCCAATTTCTGGGGCACACTATCTGGATGCAGGCCTACAACATCTCTTTTTACTTTTCAGCCTAACGCTAGCTCTTTCCAGCATAACACCTTTATTTTCACACACACACACACACACATACGCACATACGCGCGCGCACGCACCTCGAGGCATTGTTCAATCAAAGTAAAAGTTTAACGGTTTGGCATGTTGCCCATTCACACTAATGTTGCTCTATTAAAGTCAGACACACTCAAACATAACCCATCGATCAAAGTTTAATACTTGACTTTTGCGCCCTTCAAACCAATCGACCCCACAGACATGACGCTATAGATGGTTGTAAATATTTTATACTCGAGCTTTTACGTCGGGGGTGGGTGGGGTGGTAGTTGAAATATTGAAATAAAACCTCTCTCAATTCAAAAATGGACATGGGCTAATATACTTTGGCAAATCGAGAAAAAGTAAAAGCGAAAAATAATGTGAACCAGTTGGGTTATTAAAAAAATGCAAGAACTGGGAAATACTCCAGTAATTCTCAGAAATGGCATGGGGGTTGGACTCGTTGAAAAAAGCGAATGCAAATACTCGAAGAAAGAGGGGAGAGATGAGAAATGGTTACAAGTGGAAAGAATGGGAAAGAAGACCAAAGGAAACCAGAAGAGACGGCAACAAGGTGGAAAGAAAGGGACGAAGGGAGTCCTCAAGGAAACTTTGGTATTGGGTGGAAAGAAGAGGAGAGAAAAGAAGGAAGCAAACAAAAATAGACCATTGAAATGGAATAAGGGAGACGGTATCAATAGAGACAAACCCAGAAGGGGATAGAGAGAGAGAGAGAGAGAGACAGAGAGACAGAGAGACAGAGAGACAGAGACAGAGACAGAGACAGAGACAGACAGACAGACAGACAGACAGACAGACAGACAGACAGACAGACAGACAGACAGATAGACAGAGAAAGAGAGAGAGAGAGACAGACAGACAGAGAGAGAGACAGAGAGAGACAGAGAGAGACAGAGAGAGACAGAGAGAGAGACAGAGAGACAGAGAGAGAGAGAGACAGACAGACAGACAGAGAGACAGACAGACAGACAGACAGACAGACAGACAGACAGACAGACAGACAGAGATAGAAGAGAAGATAATAGAGAGAGAGACAGAGAGACAGAGAGAGACAGAGACAGAGAGAGACAGAGATATAAGAGAGAAAGAGGGGGGGAGGACAGCATAGGAGAGGGAGAATAAAGAGGACAAGAAAGTAAACTATGTGTATAGGAAATGAGAGCAAAGAAACAGAGGGTGCGAGGAGAGCAACGAAACAGAGGGTGCGAGGAGAGCAACGAAACAGAGGGTGCGAGGAGAGCAAAGAAACAGAGGGTGCGAGGAGAGCAACGAAACAGAGGGTGCGAGGAGAGCAAAGAAACAGAGGGTGCGAGGAGAGCAAAGGGAAACAGAGGGTGCGAGGAGAGCAACGAAACAGAGGGTGCGAGGAGAGCAAAGAAACAGAGGGTGCGAGGAGAGCAAAGGGAAACAGAGGGTGCGAGGAGAGCAAAGAAACAGAGGGTGCGAGGAGAGCAAAGAAACAGAGGGTGCGAGGAGAGCAAAGAAACAGAGGGTGCGAGGAGAGCAAAGAAACAGAGGGTGCGAGGAGAGCAAAGAAACAGAGGGTGCGAGGAGAGCAACGAAACAGAGGGTGCGAGGAGAGCAACGAAACAGAGGGTGCGAGGAGAGCAACGAAACAGAGGGTGCGAGGAGAGCAAAGAAACAGAGGGTGCGAGGAGAGCAACGAAACAGAGGGTGCGAGGAGAGCAAAGGGAAACAGAGGGTGCGAGGAGAGCAAAGAAACAGAGGGTGCGAGGAGAGCAAAGGGAAACAGAGGGTGCGAGGAGAGCAAAGGGAAACAGAGGGTGTTAGGAGAGCAAAGGGAAACAGAGGGTGCGAGGAGAGCAAAGAAACACAGAGTGTGAGGAGAGCAAAGAAACAGAGGGTGCGAGGAGAGCAAAGAAACAGAGGGTGCGAGGAGAGCAAAGGGAAACAGAGGGTGCGAGGAGAGCAAAGGGAAACAGAGGGTGTTAGGAGAGCAAAGGGAAACAGAGGGTGCGAGGAGAGCAAAGGGAAACAGAGGGTGCGAGGAGAGCAAAGAAACAGAGAGTGCGAGGAGAGCAAAGGGAAACAGAGGGTGCGAGGAGAGCAAAGGGAAACAGAGGGTGTTAGGAGAGCAAAGGGAAACAGAGGGTGCGAGGAGAGCAAAGAAACAGAGGGTGTGAGGAGAGCAAAGGGAAACAGAGGGTGCGAGGAGAGCAAAGAAACAGAGGGTGCGAGGAGAGCAAAGAAACAGAGGGTGCGAGGAGAGCAAAGGGAAACAGAGGGTGCGAGGAGAGCAAAGGGAAACAGAGGGTGTTAGGAGAGCAAAGGGAAACAGAGGGTGCGAGGAGAGCAAAGAAACAGAGGGTGCGAGGAGAGCAAAGGGAAACAGAGGGTGCGAGGAGAGCAAAGAAACAGAGGGTGCGAGGAGAGCAAAGGGAAACAGAGGGTGTTAGGAGAGCAAAGGGAAACAGAGGGTGCGAGGAGAGCAAAGAAACAGAGGGTGCGAGGAGAGCAAAGGGAAACAGAGGGTGCGAGGAGAGCAAAGGGAAACAGAGGGTGCGAGGAGAGCAAAGGGAAACAGAGGGTGCGAGGAGAGCAAAGAAACAGAGGGTGCGAGGAGAGCAAAGAAACAGAGGGTGTGAGGAGAGCAAAGAAACAGAGGGTGCGAGGAGAGCAAAGAAACAGAGCCAAGGAGAGGAGAATAAAGGAGATGAAAGAAACTGAAAAGAAATAGGATGACAAAAGACTGTGAAGCGAAGGAGAAAACGATAGGAAAGACGAATAAAGAAGATGCAAATAAAGAACGAGAAGACAGTAAAAGGTAATGTAAAGAAGACACACAAGAGAGGAGGCGGACAAAGCCAGATTGACCTTTGAAACCAGCCTTGTGACAGAAGGCGTAGAAGCCAAGAGATTCCATCTCGTTGTTGGTGATGCTCTGGCTCTGCAGCTGCTTCAAGTACGTCATCTTCTCCTCCTCACAGAATTCACAAATGGCGCCGTCCAACCTTCCCTGGCCTGCAACACAACATCAGTATAATTATGGTTTGAAAAACAACATCAGTATAGCCATGGTTTGCAACACAACATCAGTATAGTCAAGGCTTGCAACACAGCATCAGTATAGTCATGGCTTGCAACACAGCATCAGTATAGTCATGGCTTGCAACACAGCATCAGTATAGCCATGACTTGCAACACAGCATCAGTATAGTCATGGCTTGCAACACAGCATCAGTATAGTCATGGCTTGCAACACAACATCAGTATAGTCATGGCTTGCATCACAGCATCAGTATAGTCATTGCTTGCAACACAGCATCAGTATAGTCATGGCCTGCAACACAGCATCAGTATAGCAAAGACTTGCAACACAGCATCAGTATAGCCATGGCTTGGAACACAGCATCAGTATAGTCATGGCTTGCAACACAGCATCAGTATAGTCATGGCTTGCAACACAACATCAGTATAGTCATGGCTTGCAACACAACATCAGTATAGTCATGGCTTGCAACACAACATCAGTATAGTCATGGCTTGCAACACAACATCAGTATAGTCATGGCTTGCAACACAGCATCAGTATAGCCATGACTTGCAACACAACATCAGTATAGTCATGACTTGCAACACAGCATCAGTATAGTCATGGCTTGCAACACAGCATCAGTATAGTCATGGCTTGCAACACAACATCAGTATAGTCATGGCTTGCAACACAACATCAGTATAGTCATGGCTTGCAACACAGCATCAGTATAGCCATGACTTGCAACACAACATCAGTATAGCCATGACTTGCAACACAACATCAGTATAGCCATGGCTTGCAACACAACATCAGTATAGCCATGACTTGCAACACAACATCAGTATAGCCATGACTTGCAACACAACATCAGTATAGCCATGGCTTGGAACACAGCATCAGTATAGTCATGGCCTGCAACACAGCATCAGTATAGCCATGACTTGCAACACAACACCAGTATAGTCATGGCTTGCAACACAACATCAGTATAGTCATGGCTTGCAACACAACATCAGTATAGCCATGACTTGCAACACAACATCAGTATAGTCATGGCTTGCAACACAACATCAGTATAGCCATGGCTTGCAACACAGCATCAGTATAGTCATGGCTTGCAACACAGCATCAGTATAGTCATGGCTTGCAACACAGCATCAGTATAGTCATGGCTTGCAACACAGCATCAGTATAGCCATGGCTTGCAACACAACATCAGTATAGTCATGGCTTGCAACACAACATCAGTATAGTCATGGCTTGCAACACAGCATCAGTATAGTCATGGCTTGCAACACAGCATCAGTATAGCCATGGCTTGCAACACAACATCAGTATAGTCATGGCTTGCAACACAGCATCAGTATAGTCATGGCTTGCAACACAGCATCAGTATAGTCATGGCTTGCAACACAGCATCAGTATAGTCATGGCTTGCAACACAACATCAGTATAGCCATGGCTTGCAACACAGCATCAGTATAGTCATGGCTTGCAACACAACATCAGTATAGCCATGACTTGCAACACAACATCAGTATAGTCATGGCTTGCAACACAACATCAGTATAGCCATGGCTTGCATCACAGCATCAGTATAGTCATTGCTTGCAACACAGCATCAGTATAGTCATGGCCTGCAACACAACATCAGTATAGTCATGGCTTGCAACACAACATCAGTATAGTCATGGCTTGCAACACAGCATCAGTATAGCCATGGCTTGCAACACAGCATCAGTATAGCCATGGCTTGCAACACAACATCAGTATAGTCATGGCTTGCAACACAACATCAGTATAGTCATGGCTTGCAACACAACATCAGTATAGTCATGGCTTGCAACACAGCATCAGTATAGCCATGGCTTGCAACACAACATCAGTATAGTCATGGCTTGCAACACAGCATCAGTATAGCCATGGTTTGCAACACAGCATCAGTATAGTCATGGCTTGCAACACAACATCAGTACAGTCATGGCTTGCAACACAACATCAGTATAGTCATGGCTTGCAACACAACATCAGTATAGTCATGGCTTGCAACACAACATCAGTATAGTCATGGCTTGCAACACAACATCAGTATAGTCATGGCTTGCAACACAGCATCAGTATAGTCATGGCTTGCAACACAGCATCAGTATAGTCATGGCTTGCAACACAACATCAGTATAGCCATGGCTTGCAACACAGCATCAGTATAGTCATGGCTTGCAACACAACATCAGTATAGCCATGACTTGCAACACAACATCAGTATAGTCATGGCTTGCAACACAGCATCAGTATAGCCATGGCTTGCAACACAACATCAGTATAGCCATGGCTTGCAACACAGCATCAGTATAGCCATGGCTTGCAACACAACATCAGTATAGTCATGGCTTGCAACACAACATCAGTATAGTCATGGCTTGCAACACAACATCAGTATAGTCATGGCTTGCAACACAGCATCAGTATAGCCATGGCTTGCAACACAACATCAGTATAGTCATGGCTTGCAACACAGCATCAGTATAGCCATGGTTTGCAACACAGCATCAGTATAGTCATGGCTTGCAACACAACATCAGTACAGTCATGGCTTGCAACACAACATCAGTATAGTCATGGCTTGCAACACAACATCAGTATAGTCATGGCTTGCAACACAACATCAGTACAGTCATGGCTTGCAACACAACATCAGTATAGTCATGACTTGCAGCACAGCATCAGTATAGCCATGACTTGCAACACAGCATCAGTATAGTCATGGCTTGCAACACAACATCAGTACAGTCATGGCTTGCAATACCTGAACCAGACAGTCCACCTCTGCGTCTCGTACACAGAACTGTCTCAGTGCGGTTCTGCAAGTGAGAAAGTGAGTGAGTGAGTGAGTGAGTGAGTGAGTGAGTGAGTGAGTGAGTGAGTGAGTGAGTGAGTGAGTGAGTGAGTGAGTGAGTGAGTGAGTGAGTGAGTGAGTGAGTGAGTGAGTGAGTGAGTGAGTGAGTGAGTGAGTGAGTGAGTGAGTGAGTGAGTGAGTGAGTGAGTGAGTGAGTGAGTGAGTGAGTGAGGGAGTGAGTGAGTGAGGGAGTGAGTGAGTGAGTGAGTGAGTGAGTGAGTGAGTGAGTGAGTGAGTGAGTGAGTGAGTGAGTGAGTGAGTGAGTGAGTGAGTGAGTGAGTGAGTGAGTGAGTGAGTGAGTGAGTGAGTGAGTGAGTGAGTGAGTGAGTGAGTGAGTGAGTGAGTGAGTGAGTGAGTGAGTGAGTGAGTGAGTGAGTGAGTGAGTGAGTGAGTGAGTGAGTGAGTGAGTGAGTGAGTGAGTGAGTGAGTGAGAGAGTGAATGAGTGAGAGAGTAAGAGTGCGCGAGAGAGTGAGAGAAAGAGTGAGTGAGAGAGCGAGTGAAAGAGTGAGAGCGAGTGAAAAAGTGAGAGAGAGTGAGAGAGAGCGAGAGTGAGAGTGATTGAGAGAGCGAGTGAGTGAAAGAGCAAGTGAGTGAGAGAGCGAGTGAGTGAGAGAGCGAGAGAGTGAGAGAGCGAGAGAGCGAGTGAGAGAGAGCGAGTGAGAAAGCGAGTGAGTGAGCGAGAGAGCGCGTGAGTGACTGAGTGCGTGCGTGCGCACGTGCGCGTGCATGCGCATGCGTGTGTGAACGTGTGTACATATTTGTATGTGTGCATCCCTACCTTCGTAGAAGTCGTCTGTGCACATGGTTTTTCCCAGGACAGTGTCGAAGGGATCGCTCTCTTCAGTGCAGTTGTAGATGGCCTGAATCAGGTCCTGGTTGACCATCGCTGGTCTCTCCAGCTCCTTGCCCAGCACGAACTGCGCAGAGAGAGAGTGTCACTGGTGCGCAAACACGGGGCAGGTTGCCAAGCTTGGCGTAGTATTCACGATTCCAATGCAGATCAAAGGCGACCACGTGGAAATCGTGCACACATAAATCGTGCATAGATGTGCCACACAAAAGAAAGGCGTGCAGAGATAATCCTCACAGATGAAAGTCATGCAGAGATGTCAAATAGATATAAGTAATGCGCAGATAGGCTTGCAAGCACATATAGTGTATAGGCACCAAAACATACCAACTTTCATGCGCAATTACAAAATCAAGTACAACTCGCGCGCACACACGCTCATCACGTACGCTCCCTCCACGCCCCCCGCCCCCCCCCCCCTCCCCCCCCCCTCCCCCCCCCCTCTCTCTCTCTCAGCATACATTCACCATTCCATTCATAGGAATATTTCTCGCCGTACGGATCTTGAATCTTCACAGATAGAGTGTTTATGGCTAGAAATGAAGCCTCCAAAAGAATCTTCAATCCTTATCGGCTATCTCTACAGAAACCCTGCTTCCACCTCCACATGGTGTGAAGATTTCAATGCAATGATGGACACAGTAACCCAATCCAATAAAAAAATAATCCTCATGGGAGATTTCAACATCGATTTGTTCAAACCCCAGCATACATGGAAATCTACCATCTCGTTATTCGGACTCAAACAAGTTGTTGACATAGCCACAAGAGTGACCCATGACTCATCCACTCTCATAGACCATATATACACAAACACTGAAAACCTCTTGACAAGTATACAGGTACCTAAATTAGGGATAAGTGATCACTTTCCTACTCTATGCTCCCTCTCCTCTAAAGTCAAAAGAAGTCCAAAGAGAACGCACACTACTATTCACTATCGATCCTTTAAACATTTTGATGCCAATTCATTCCTTGACAATTTAAAACAAATGCCATTTCATGATGTCCTCAACTATTCAGACCCTGACATGGCCCTTCATTTCTGGTATGACCTATTTCTCCAAACTGTAGAAAGACATGCTCCTATGAAACGGAAGAGAGTCAAGCATTTAAAACTCCCACCTTGGCTCACCAACGAAATCATGCAGGCTATGAAATCGAGAGATAGACTAAAAAAAACAATGATATCCCGGCTTACAAGAAGCAAAGAAACCGTGTCAAGACTCTGGTTCGAAATGCAAAAAAAACTTATTTTCAAAGGCTAATTGAAAACGGCAATGACACATCAGTGTTATGGCGCGGAATTAATACCTTCATACGAACTCCCAAAACAGTCTGCAACATACCTCCAGCTATTAATGCTGAACAATTCAACGAACACTTCACTACGATAGCTGATAAAATCCATGCAAAATCGACCAAACACACTCCCGGTCTATCAAGGGATATTGTTCAACGTATTGAGGAATTCTGTAATGAAAGACTTCCTCATGATGCTGCATTCCATATTCCTACTGTCACCTCACATGAGGTGATGCAATACATCTTTCAACTTTCAAACAAACGATCCACGGACCTTGATGGCATCAGTTCTCATTTACTAAAAATTTCGCTCCCCGCCATACTGCCTTCATTGACACACATTTATAACTTGTGTATAAGAAACAGTATATTCCCGTCTCGTCTTCAGCAGGCCAAGGTCATTCCATTGCCTAAATCTAAGACTGCTTCAGTACCCGATGATTACCGTCCCATCTCAATTTTGCCTCTTATCTCCAAACCACTAGAAAGACACGTTCACAAACATCTTTTCTCGTATCTTGACCAATTTGACTTATTATATCAATTGCAATCAGGCTTTCGCTCCCATCACTCCTGCCAAACTGCTTTATCCTTCCTGGTGAATGACTGGCTATCAGCCATAAACAACCGCGAACTGTCTGGTACCATTTTCTTGGACCTGAAAAAGGCATTTGACCTAGTTGACTACGAAATTCTCCTTGATAAACTCTCGATGTACTTGAAAAATCCAACATCACTCTCCTTCTTCCGATCATACTTGACGCATAGAAGCCAATGTGTCTATGTCAACGGGTCATATTCCTCGAGACGATTCCTAAAGTCAGGGGTTCCACAAGGCTCAATTTTAGGTCCATTGCTCTTCAGCTTGTATATCAATGATCTACCATTGAGTATATCAAATGAAAGTATCAAATGCACTATGTTTGCAGATGACACCATTATCAGCGTAAGCGACAGAAGCATAAATTCCATCCAGTGCACCCTGAAGGTTACCCTTGATGATTTACAAAAATGGTGTTCATCAAATAGAATGGTCATAAACCCCTCAAAAACCAAGTGCATGATCCTAACTACAAGACAAAAACGTCAACGACAATCCCTAACCATCAACCTTATGCTAGAAAATGAAATCATTGAGCAAGTTTCTGAACACAGAGTGCTAGGCATAATTGTTGATGAACAACTAACTTGGGAACAACATGTCAATTCCTTATGCAAAACTATTGCTAAGAACATTTTCCTTCTCTCCAAACTGAAACATTTTGTCACCACCGATGCATGCACAATGTTTTTTCACGCACACATAAATTCCCATATTAATTTTGCATCTGTTGTGTGGGATGGCTCTATGGCAGTACACTTGAACAAGATTAAATCACTGTACAGACGAGCTGCCAAGCTTATCATTTCCGACTCAACATTGTCTACGAATGAAAAGATAAAAAATCTTGGCTTACTACCCTTCCAAAAACACCTCGTCCTCAATAAATGCATCCTTATGCACAAAATTGCTCATTCACAAGCACCGAAGTATCTTACTGATCTCTTCATTCGTCCCCAAACAAGCCACTCACTATCTCGCAACACTT